>PVHY01011628.1:0-47271 GCA_004024945.1 Uropsilus gracilis | reverse complement strand
CTGAGACACACCTGAGAGGTGGCAGGCTAGCCACACCTTTGGCACTGTCCCCAGCTCACTATTGAAGGCCAGGCTCCTAGGCTTCCCTGGGATTTGCAGCGAAGCAACAAGAAAACAAAGCTGAGTCAGTCACCACAGGGGGCACATCTTGCCTGTCAGTCCACAGCTCACTAGGAACCTCTACATACATAGTTAAGCTCATCGCTACGGCAGCCCTCTGGGGCAGATGTACCAAGTATTACAACCGTCTCCTTCGTGGATGAGGAGCGTGGACATAAGAAGATGAAAAGCTGCCCCTGTAGCGGCTGCAGATCTGAACCTGCCACATCTGACCTCACGAGACTGAGCAGCTTCGTAAACACCAACTGTCGTCACAGGAAAGCGTCCATCTTCCTCGAAAGAGGCAAAAGCCTCCAACCAATAAACCACAGGTCCGCTCCACCCACGCATAGCAGTTGCCACTCAAAATGCAGTGTAACAACAGGGTTTATTTACACGGGACTTCAACAAGGGAAAAAAATGTCCTCACAGCCACAAGTGGCCAGTTATCTGACCCCAGTCACCATTTCAGCCCCAAAAGTCCCAAAGACACATGTCCAAGATGGTGCCTCTTTGCCCCTCCAAACCTGAAGTAGGCACTCTGCAAAGTCCAGTCTTTCTCCAACGTCTTCTCTTCTTCTCTCTCCAGTGTTCCGAGCTGCTCCAATTCTCCAAGTTGCTTCAAACTTCTTCCACAATTATTGAAGTACAGATCAGCTTTCCCCATTCCTGGCCATCTCCAGGTACCAGCTTTCTATGCCACCTTGCTGTGGTGCCACACTCTCCAAACCCGCCACTTTTCTGCCAGGCACCATGGCTCCTGGCCACCTCCAGCTTACTCTTCAAGGGGGCTTCTGCCCAGCCTGGTCACTCGGGCTACTCTACCCGTTTGCCATTCTCCTGTCTCTCCTCTCCCCAAAAGTCTGTCTCTCTAGTCTCTGCTCTTTGCCTTTTTATCTCTCTCTTTTTTCATTCTTCTTCCTAAAAGCCAAAGGCTCCATTTTCCCTCTACACACTCTCCAGGTGATGCATTCTCTCCTCCAAGGTCCACATCTGGGATCTGCAACAAAGTAAAAGTACCCTTATCCTGGTTAGGCCTCTTTTACATCTGTGTTTTTCAGACACAGCTAATGCAATGCCTACATTTTATGAACAAATACACTGCCCATATTGGGGTCACTGCTTCACTCTCACTCAGCGCAGATACCAAAAATGCCTTACACTCCTGGGTTAACATATCCTCTTCCCAGGAGGCTTTAGGTCCCACGTTAACAGAGCTAGAAGGTAGCTCTCTCTTGCCAAAAGCTCTTCTCTCAGTAACAAGACAGCTGACGCGAAGCAGCAGAGAGGAGACAACTCTTGGGGACATTGTGTGTCCGTTTTCTCATCGGCAAAGGCAGCCAACGTCAGAAGTGTCATCATGGGTCTGTGCTACGGTGTGCCTAGGCTGTGGGGTGTGGACACCACACCAAGACAATCCTCAGCATCAGATACTGGCTGTGACACAAACAAGGCCATCCTGACAGCTCTAATAGGAAAGACTTATTATGTCTCTCTCTTGTGTCACTGGATACATACATGAGCAGACCCCAAAATCTACTGGGTGGGTTGATGCTGTCACGAAGCCCACAGGAGCACTGACCTGAAGTCATAACCGCCCTGTACCTGCCACCAGCCACCAGGGTCATCCAAGCACCTTGTCTGAATAGAGGTAGACTGTGTCACTACACCACATTGGGAAGCTCTAGTCCACAAAGACATAGTCTCTAATAGTGTTGAGTATTGATTATGTTCTATAAGGGTGATATTTTTATATTTGGCTTAATAAAATGCATATTTTTAAAATTGTAACTAAGTGGAAGAAATAAGCATGTGCTTGGACCATGCAGTGAGGTGACCGTGGAAGTGCATTCCTGCTGCATGCTAGTTGTGTCGAGGATGCTGGCCTTCCATAGCTCCTGCCTCCCCTGGTCCTCTCTGCGTCTCTCTGATACTCAGGAGAGAAATGACAGGCAGCTGCTTCCTCTTTATCCCAGAGAAATCCAGCAGTACAGACACCTGTTGAAATTGGTTTAAGTTGCCTGCCATTTTCTAAACTTCTAGAACCTTCTAATTCTTTCTACATAGCAGTAACCCACAAACACACTCCAGAAAACTCCAAAGCAGAGAGCAACCGGAGTGTCAGGGAGCTCTTGACTACCCCCCAAAACAAACATGGTGAGAAGAGCCTTTTATTTTATTTATATATATATATATATATATATATATATATATATATATATATATATATATATATATATATATATATATATATATATATATATATATATATATATATATATATTTCACATCTTTGTATTCCTCAGGGGTTCACCCACCACCTCCCCTCCCTAACCTCTCCCACTCATCCTCCTCCCCCACCCCAGTTGTGTACTTTAGTTTGGTTGTTAACTTGTTTTGACTTTTCCTCCTGGCCTTTGTTTGTTTTTCCTATCACCCATATATTAATGAAACCATTTGGTTTCTGTCTTTTTCTTTCTGACTTGTTTCTGCTAATATGATGTCTTGTAGGTACATCCATATTACCATAAATTTGTCAAATTTGTCATTTTTAATTGATGAGTAATATTCCATTGTATATATAGACCACATCTTTTTCATCCAATCATCTGTTTTGGGACATTCGGGTTGTTTCCATGTCCTTGCAATTATAAATAGTGCTGCCATAAACATCTGAGTACAGGTGTCCCTTTGTACAAGCATTGAGGTCTCCTTTGGCTAAATTCCCAGAAGAGTGATTGCTGGGTCACATGGTAGTTCCATTTTCATTAGTCTGATGGTCTCCACACAGCTTTCCATATGGCTGAGCCAATTTGCATACCCACCAGCGCATAAGAGTGTTTCTGTGAGAGGAGGCTTTACCACCTGTCTGTGATCGTGGGAGCTAAACTCAAGAATAACCTTTTTCTTGACTGAGGTTCTAGTTCCTGAGAATCTCTAGTTCATGAGAAACCTGAATCCCAAACTTGAACAAGTTCACCAGGCCTCCCCCCCATCCTTGTAGCTCTGGCAAGAGAGCAGAACAAGCCCCCAAATCCTAATGCTGTCACATAATGACAAGTTGGCTAAATCATAATGATGCGATAAACAGATCATCACAGAGGCAGGGGAGGAAGCAAGAAAAAAGTGACAAAATGAAGAGGGAACCAAAAGCAACGTCCATGGCCCTGGAAGTGGAAGTGTGGCTGGTGACAGAGGAAGAGGGTCTGTAGGAGAGGAAACTAAGTCCAACTTGAAAATTGTGCCTCCTGGGGTTTAGTAACCAGGTTTTGGGTTTTCCCCCCAAGGTGGACAGTTGCCACTGAGAGATCTGCATAAAGACAGAGTTTATAAACGCCCACCCCAGTTCTCTCGACCTGACTCAGGATCACAAGGAAGATGATCTGTGCTCTTTGCTCCCTCTTCCAGTGGTGCTCACACTGCTTCCCCACAACGGTAGAGACTGTGTCCCCTCCCTTGGAAGCCGGGGGACTGTTGTATCTGCCTTCCCTGGAGTGTGCTTGCAAGTGATCCTATGTCCCTCCCTAAGGTCCTATCAAGCATCATGCTCTGACCTCCCGTGAGATCTGCTCCTGGGCCACCACATGCTCCCTGTGTGAGGGGTGTCAGTAGGTGACAGCTTGGGATGATGATTAAGTGACTGGGACCAGCTCAGCTCCTACGTTGAGGTGACTCACACATAACAATATGCCACCGGAACTCTCGGCAAAAGGAATTGGCAAGAAGACACATGACCCACGTGGAATCTTTGCAAAGGCTGCTCAGAGGAGGAAAGCCAGGGAGACAGGAAGCGTCCACAGAGATGCTCATCCTTATCGGATGTGGATGCAAATTAAAACCACCTGGCAAGAGCATTTTGCACCCATTACTGGGTTAACTTCAATCTCCTAATAGCAAACGTGGAGGGGAACCACCTCCCACCACAGTTAGGAGAGTAGGCTCAGGGCAGACTGCTAAGATTGAAGTCCAGCTCAGTGGGTTTTACATGCACAACTGCAATCCATATAGACTGTGTGTGTCTCCATCTTCTCGTCTGTAAAATGGGTCTCTGGCTACATAGCAGTGAAAATTGAAGGGATTCATTCTGGGAGTACAGAGGACACAGTGGCAGTGATGGGGTCATGGGAAACAGGGGTCTCCTGCAGTTCTGGCTAACCTGGTGTAACCAGGACTTAGAGCCAGAGGATCAGTCCACTGATCTCTTCCACCTGTGGGAACACAGAGACACGCACTGAAGACCCAGGTAAGCATGTTCATTGTGGCATCGTTTCCTAGTTGCAAGACCTTGGCACACCTGGAAGTGCCAGGCATGACTCAGAGGAGGCCAGGGGACCTCCAGCTTTGGAGATACCATTTCACTCCTGGGGCAGAAGCCTGTGTGACCCATAGGATGAGGGGTGGGAACAGAACAAAACATGAAGCATCAGCATTACCAGACAGATCGTCTGTGGGCAGGAAGAAACATGGTAGCAGAGCCGCAGGACTCAGCACAGGAAGTAGAGCTGATGGGGACCCAGGACAAGACTGATGGCGCAAGACAGGACCCTTGTGTCACAGCCCCACACACCCCTCTAGTCTGTCTGTCCTCATTTCATTTACATTGATCTGGAAAGAGACAGAAACTGTACATTTGGGCAATCGTGACTGACACTGCGAAGCCCCAGCTTTAAGCCTCTCTTCCATGCCAAGAGGCTTACAGGGATCAGCTGTTTTGTCCAGATTTAGCTCTGGTATCATCAGAAGCTGCAAAGACAATCACAGCCTCTCTGGGACTCAGTTTCCTTATCATATATAAAAAAAGAAAAGAAGGGGGAGGGAAGAGAATGGGAGGGGAACAACTACATCTCAGTGCATGAGGGGCAAAGCTGAAAAAGAACTGAAAGAGGAGTTTCAACCTTGAGTTCTAGTTCCTGCCATGTCACCTCGGAAGCCGAGTTTCCCTAGACAGGAGGCAGAATTGTAATAATCATCAGCTACATCTGCAAATGGAGACCCATCTTCCCTCCTCTCCAGGCTGTCTTGTGACTCCAGTGTCATCCATTTTGCTAAACCACCCTACAAAGTCTAAGGTCTAGGGCAAGAGCTCCTCTTCCACTTATGAGGGAATCCTGGAATCTATGCGATTCTGTGATCCTGTGCCGCATACACCAATAGCAGGAATAGCCACAGATCCGGAGATGATTTAATACAGCCCTGGGCCACCATTATAAAATTTACATAGCCTCTTTTTTTGTGGTTCACACAATAAATCAAGGATTAGTCATGGGCCTTGGAAGACAAGCTATTAAAGCAATAGACTTCTTAATTAATTTAGTGCAGAGTTTATCAGTTCTGTGTACACAGCTTACTCACAGTCCGCTCCCATGGAATAAACCTTATCTCGTGCTCTGCAGTTTCCAGAAGCAATTCTTCCTAAATTGGAGATTTGTTATCTGCTGGCTCTGTCTTGTAATGCATTTCCTGGAATAGGTCATGAGCAGTTGAGTCAAAGGCTTCTAGAATTAGCTCAGTTCTGATAGAAAAGAGTGACTCTGCTACTAGGAGTCAGCCAACTATCTAACCGTACGTGTCAACATTAAACCTCAAGTGTCCAGAAAGAGGCAGCCAATGTTACATTGCAGAGAGCAACTCTTCAACATTCTCTAGGTTTAAAAAAGCTCCAAAGTCAGCAGTTTTATAGGTGGGTTGTAAACAGAGAAAGTAAAATATTTTCAACAACTGTCATTCCTTGATCATCATGTGAATTGTGCAAGTTTCCTTTGAGTTTTAGTTCATATGCAAATCTTGTCTTACATCATAGAAGGGATGAGGATAATATGTAATAGGTTTAGAATGGGATAGAATGATATGGTAGATTGATGCAATAGATTTAGAATGCTAAATACAAATAAGATTCTCCCCATTCTCACATACACTCTTGCAAAGCACAATGATATCCTACTACATTTTTATCACAAGGGACATGGGATGAAGGGAATCCTCAATCTGTTGTGAACACTGTAGTAATGCTACATGTGTGAACACACCTGTGTGTCAGGCTGTCTTCTGTCCCTTCTACCCTGCTTCCTTAAAGCCTCCAAGAGAGAATGTTCTTTTGGAAAAAGAGGAATGAAGATTCTTAAGGGGAGAGTGTTTCCCATGGTTGGATTTGCCAGGAATAAAAAGCAGGATGCATGCCTGACACGGTCTGCCCTCATCACCTCCACACACCCAAGCCACCCCCGCCCTCCTCCCATGCACCAGAGATGACTTCATCTCCTGCTGCACCAAAATCAGAGGGAGCTTGCTTTTCCTCCCTTCTAGGCTGGTCTTATTCTCTCTTCCCTCTCTCTCTCCCTGCAGAAGATACATCATTTGAGAGATAACCCTTTCATCTGGGTCTTGATTTTACCTCTCCAAGCGCCTTTGGGTCTTTTCCCAGCAATTACTCTTTCTTGCCCTGCATTTGCATTCTCTTTCTAATGCTTCTACTTTTATCTTAGACCTGCAAGCTCTTCCCCATTCTATTTGCTTATTTAAAAGACATCATGTGTATGCACGCGCTTATGTATTGTCACTCCCACAAGGTATTACCTTCTTGCTTATGGCACATTTCCCCCAACAGTGTCTGAAGTCCTTCCTTTCTTGATTGCTTTCTCTAGTATTCTCTTAAGGTCCCTCTAGAGGAACACCAATAACATGGCTCTAGCCAGATCTCACGGTCTATTTTCAGCCTCCATTTGTGAGAGAACCCTCTGGAATTTCCCTCCCACCTTGCAAAGCCACTGTCCTCTCGGCTTCATACTCTCCTGCTCTCCAGTCTTCTCTGGTCTCCAAGGTTCAGGATACTCTGACCTGTTCTGCCTCCCGACATTGCTTCTTCCTTTCCTTGACTCCCCTCTCATTTCTATTTCCAAAATATTCAAGGGCTGGACCTGCACTTCATGATGTTTCCCTCCACAGTAATATCCATATTTATAAGTTCTTGACTTCAGCTATTACTTCCCTTATGGGCTATGGTCATATTTATTTCCAAAGTCTTGACCCCTCTCCCAAGGTCAAGGGCAGATTTCCAGCAGTATTCATTAGCTCTTCAGGCATCCCACTTCCAGACTTGGTTCCTTCTTCCCCCTAACTGGGCTCTGCTCCTAATATCTATTCTGCTCTTGATAACAGCATCTTGGCTTCCCAGACACCCATAACCAAAATCTTGGAGAAATCAGAATACATCTCCTTTGGGCCCTTACATTCTATTCAGTGTCCAGTCTTAGTTCTCCCAAGACATTGCATATCTGCCTCTTCCTATGTAGCTGTGTTCCCACCTTGAGTCCTTTCTGTTTTAATCATATTTCAGAGGCCTCTAGACTCATCTTCCACATAGGAATCATCTCTCTTTACCAAAAACTTTTAATGACTCTCCAATTGTTCATAGGACCAAATTGAATCTTCTTAATTTAGAAAAGACCTCGAGAATTTACTTTCCCACCATGTCTTTCTATCTCATGTCCCATAACCCCATCACTACCACCAACCTCATGGTTGCCTGAGAGATGACCACTGACTCTCAGTCTTTCTGCTGGGAATTCTCACTCTCCACCACCACACAAATAAATATTTTACATCTTCAAACATCAGCCAAATAATTTCTATTGCTTAAAATCATTTTCTCATCCTCTTTAGGTGGTTGCACTCACCTCTCCCATGCCTCCCACAGTATTTTCCTACTGGGTTTTCTATTTTCTTCCCCTGCTAGAGTAGATGAACTATAAACAGCCTGGTTGACTTGCCTTGCTGATCCCTTTCCGCAGCACTTTAAGCTGGTGTTGCCACGAGTGTTGGCACACACATCAGTGTGCGTAGTGGTGCTGAGATTCAGGCTTCAGAGTTAGAACCAAAGATTCTGGTCCAAGAAACTCCAGTTCCCCAATGGATGCTGGCTAGCCTCCTTAAAGAATGGCCTGAGGAATAAATTTCAGCTGCGTATGACATTCCTAAGACATGGTTGGCCCATTTTGGGGTTGCCCGATCACTGGTTATCCTAAGTGCACAGACACTTTTACGTGAGTATAAAACAGTGCCTCGTCCACGCTTTCCGAAGAGTTAAGCAATGGTATCCGTGGATTTAAAGAATGTACACAACATCTGACCCAATCATCCCATCTCTGGGAATTTATCTTAGTGGAATAACGCAGTCGAATCCAGAGATTAGCATGAGGCAGAAATACGTGTCGTGCCTAAGGGAGGGAACAGCTGGGATTTCCAGCCAGAGGACATTCTAGAGCAAATGTGTCACATCCGGGAAAGCCAAAGCAGCTGTTACACTTGCTTGGGGAGAAAATGCTTTGCAAAGTGCAGAGCACCCCACAGGGACTGAACAGGAGCCTCCCCTCATGTTAGCCGTAGGCTCCTGGAGACTTCGAATGTAGATGATGCAACACAGGCCAATGGGTGAGTCAGAATGAAGCTCCTACAGCCCATTCTGTTCACAAAGCTGGAAAGGATGCTTCCGCATCCCTGGGTCCATCACGCCCACACTCACCCTCACTCCCTATGAGGCCACCTAGCCTCGCGTGCTCAACTTTGGGATGTAGGAGGGACGCCGAGTCCCCTGAGAAAACCCACACAGACATGGGGAGACCTTGGCGCAGATTCAGTCCTTTTTCCCCATTGATCTTAGGATGAAATAATGTTGGCTGGAACCACTTGATTCAAGAACCTGCTTTACAGCGAAGTCCTCCTCTTTTGTCCAAAGGTCCCCACATCATTAGTGTTAGTGTCTGTGTGGGCAAATGTCCGTGATGGCAGAGGGCAGGAGAGGCAGCAGGTGGTAGAGGTATGTTCTGTCTTTACATGATTTTTGCTTCCTGTCTTGTTTTTCGCTCTGTTTTTTGTCTATTGTTTTTTTCCATCCTATGCTTTGAACACATATGCTTTGGGTAGCTAGAAACAAATGCTACTAACTCGTCATGTGTCCATTCTTTTCCTTTTTCTCTTAAAGCAGTGCCTAAAAATTGTAAAAAAAAAAATCATTTGAAAAATTCACTTTCTTGAACTTTGCCATACAACAAAAAGGTATCCCTCTCTTTCCTGCCCCAAGATGGAGTGTTCTTCATTCCAATGGAGAGCAAACAAACATAGGATGACTAAACCAAGCAAGAATCACCGAGAAGCTTGATACAGCAATCCCACTCCTTGGAATCTACCCAAAGGACAAAAAATTCTAATGGAAAAGGACGCTGGTACCTGGATGTTTAGTGCAGCACTATTCACAATAACCAGGATATGGAAGCCACTCAAATATCCCCAAACAGACGAATGGTACAAAAAGCTGTGGTCTCTGTACACAATAGAATATGATTCATCTATCCAAAAAGACCAACTTATGTCATTTGCAGCAATGTGGATGGAGCTAGAAGGGATCATGCTAGCAGATAAAAGCCAGAAAGAAAAAGAGAAATTCTGGATGATCTCACTTATATGAGGAATAAAGGTAAAACAAACAGACAAGAAAAGTTTAAAACTAACTTCCAGCAAAGTTGAAGCATAGAGATGGGGTGGGGGGGGGAGTGGGATTGGGAGTGTCACAAAAGACTAAGATGATGGTTCACAGATGGTAAGGTGGTGGGACAACCCGGGGCAAATAACAATATAAAATCAAACAAATAGTAATAAATTGGGGGGGGGAGAAGAAAACAAAGAATCACTGAGAAAGCCCTCCAGAGCACTTTCTAACCAAAAAGTTAGGAGGCCTGTGTTCTGGTAAGTTCTGTAGCTTGTGGAGAGGAGAGTTCCATGGGCCACCAGTTGTTCCGGGTGGTTCATCTGATCACATCTTCCCAAGTATCCATCACCATGGGAGGTAAGCACACCTGCACCCCTGGGATCATCCCAGTCATGGCATACCCAGGAACTGAGGATTCTTCAGGGGCTCACAGATTTCAAGGAGGCAGCGAGTGAGGGTTTATAGAAAACAGTGTTTGACGATTGCTACCAAAGCCAAAGACTGATTAGAAATTTGGTTCCAAGGACTAAGGCATAAAAGAAAGCAGCTCTTACAATTACTTGCTGTAGATGTAAAATTTATACCAATTGTGACATTCAAGATAGTTTTAGATCCTGAAAGGAATGGCCATTTGTTTCCTTGCCTCGTTACCCTCTTGGGTGAGAAGTGAGTTAACCAGCAAGTGTCCTGGAGGGTAAACTGGGATTCACCCTGCACTGCATAGCAGACTCAAGTGTTCCTTCAAGACCTCCTCAGGAGAGAAAGCTTAATCCAGAGCAACAAGTTGAATAAGCAGGTATGAAAATGCAGGCAAAACTATCCCACTAAATGCGATGCGGGGACTTGCACAGTAATGGATCATCAGCACATCCTGCATCCTGTCTCTAGTGATAGTTAATGCATGAAAACGACGAGGGGGGAAACCCAAACCGTACCACTCACAATAATGTAATTCTGATGTGAGAACTGAGATGCTTTCCTAACCTTGGTGATGAGTGGATGTCATTTGTCAAGCATTGAATTTAATTACTCTTATTTATTTACTGATCCAGTCTTCCCAGCCATGATGACGATGGCTGCCTTTCAACACATTGCAGGAGCCAGCAGAGGACCAGCCACTGGAAATGCAACTCAAACCCCAGTTGACCATGGCTCCAACCTGATACCACTGTTGGTGATGGATGCCTGTTGTTGCCATGGTGATGCATAGGGCTGGGGTTCAAAAGGCACCCCAGGCTTGGATGTTGTTTCAATGTCAGGAGAAAGGGGGAGTTTTGGACCACTGTGGGCAGGGGGATTCCTGGGGGCCGACATCCTTTATAAAGAGCTAAGGGCACTTCATAGGTAAATAGAAGCAAAAGGGAGCAAGTAGGAAGCACCAGTGCTAGCACATGTGCAAGTGCTTCTTGTTCCTTGAGCATTAGAAAATGAGAGAGGGGCATGTGGATTGAACCCCTGAAAGATCGACTTTTAAGTGCTTTTTCCCCTTGAGGATGTGAAATGGAGAGGCAGAGAGACGGATGTGTGTGCTTGGGGTAGGGGCCGGGGGAGGGGGTGAGCCTCCAGGAGCCATTTAAAAAATGATTGCTTGTCCCTGGGAAGAAGAAGGCTAAAGGGTGAGCTGAACACTCAACCCCAAACCAGACCTTCTGTGGGCTTTCCCAGATGTGGGAGGGAGGCTTCAGGACGCTTAATTAAAGAATCAAACCAAGATTCTCAAATTGCTTTTCCATCTCCACTTTGTTCTGTTTTTGTTGGTTTTTTGTTGTTGTTGTTCTTTCTCAGTGATAAAATATACACATTTTAATTACACTAAAATTAATTGAGAGTGTTTCTACTGGCTAAATGCTTAAATTGTTTTTGTTTGAGTTATTTTACATCCAAACAGATTTAAAATGATTTCTGAGAGACACTGGCAACCCATCTTGATTGTGGCATTATTTATCATAACCATGAGCCTGGGAAGCTAAGCACTGAAGGACAAAGGATCAGATAAGGAAGATGTGGTTAATATGCATGCCATAGATGGCTGTACCACTGTAGAAACAAAGATGAACTCCTGCCATTTGAAAATGTGAATGACACTAGACAGCTTGATGCTACGTGAAGTAAGACAGAAGGAGATAGACAAATCAATGTGATGCATAAAGTAACAAAACAAACAGGTGAACAATGTAAGTCAGAACTCAACATTTAGACCATAGGTCAAATTAGGGGTCACCAACAGAAGGCAGAAGGTGAGAGGAGCAGGTGTGACAGGTGAAAGGGGTCAAGTGTAGGGTAAAGGATGAGTTGGACTTTAAACTTCATGTCACACATGCGAATAAACATCACAATACACACATCAATGCACACCTGCAATTTACAGAATGCTATAAATCAACATGTTAGGAGTCACAGGTGGGAAAAAGAACGGACGGAAGAGATTGATAACGACCTAAGGCAGAGATGAACTTGAGTCACAGATCGGGACTCAATGAACTTATGCTGAGTTATTTATTAGGAGCTCCAGGTTCCCTTAAATACCCTGTTAAAGGAATGATTACAATGCAGTAGTAAGGAAGGAAAAACCCAGAATCCTGTGGTATATAGCACATGGGGTAGGAGAAAGGGGGGGTGGGGGGGAATTCATTACTTAGCAGAAGCACACCCGTGGGAGTAAATACCTTCATCTTTCAGGGACATGTCTCTCCAGTGGGACATTCCTAGAAGGTTTAGGGGGCTGCCATCACAAATAAGAGACTTGCTGAAGCCATCTATTTTGTCAGAGATGGGTGAGAACAAAGGTGTTCCTTTATCTAAGGCAGATCTCTTATCTATTTTTGATGCCTCACACCAAAGTTACTTCTATAAAAATCATCATAAATAAATAAAAGATCTTCAACTGCAACTACCTTAAAAAAGAGGTACCCATTACTGATCTTGACATTGGCCTTTCATCTGCTGAGAGAGTCTGTGACCTTTACATATCATGCGCTTCAGAGCTCTCCCACCCTTGAATGCAGGTTTCTAGAATGGATCACTCAATGACCAGTCATGAAGGACAATTATCAAGGACAGAGGTGGGAAACCAAGCCCTTTTCTAGACATGAAAATGATGGGAACTGTGAAGAACATGCCCAATGAAGAATTCCCCAGGGAAGTTTCATGCATTCTTCTGGGTCCTTTGACAATGCTAAGTCAGTCATCATAGTGTTTCGCACTCTTTCTAGCGAAAAGGAGAAGATAAAAAGAAGACCAGCTAGGACCTACGTACAGAAGTTAAAGTGCATCGTTGGTGGTGGAGGAAGGATATCTCTAGTCTCTTAATAAACCTTTGTGTGGGACTGTTGATTAAGACAAGCTGGGTCTGCACCATGTCTGTGCATGCTCAGTATCCCTGGTGACCTAGGTTCACATCCTGTCCTGGGAAGGTGGAGGGGCTGACTGGAGCTGCAAGCCCCATGGGCCATTAGACCAGCCCTCGGTAGCAGTGGCCTTTATAGCAGCTGGCGTCATGACGGGATGAAATGGTTCCTAATTGTGCTATTGATTTTTTCCCCCTCTTTAATGGATTGTTCTCCCAACACACTCCACGTTGGGCCTCTACCACATACCACAGATATGTTGCCAGGAATGTCCATCAAACTGTGCATTATAAGCACATGGATGCTTTGCTCTGTGGGTTACTTAGCAGGTGAAGAAGCCCAGGAGGAGAGATCCCAACAGCCTTGCAAATGTAAGCATGGGATGGGCACTTTCTACACCATGTCATTTTGTTCAGTCCCAGCTATAAGCCTACATAGTCGATGGTATTACAGCCATCTGTCCAGCAACAACTAAAGCTCAGAAAGTGAAGGAACAAGCCCTAGATCTCATCACCAACAGGACATGGAGCCAGGACTCCATACCAGGATGCTATCAGAGAAGAAAACAAAACACAGGAGAGTGATACTGGGTCCGATTACATCCTGCTTCCAGAAGAGTTTCCTGTTTTACTGTGGACTCTATCTACAGTTGGTTTTGAAATGCTCCATAATTTTTGAATAAGGGTCCCTGAATTTTAGTTGTTCACATGGTCCTTGCAGTGAACTGAATGAATGGACCTGCACCAAATTCATACATTGGATCCCCACTGGAATGTGATGGGATGTAGAGGTATCTACCTTTCAGAGGTGATTAGAATTAGACTAGATTATGAGGGTGAGGCCCTCAACAAAATTTAGTGCCCTAATAAGGAAAAGACCTGTGCACTCCCTCATTCTCATCTTCCCTCTTTCTCCCTTTCCCTTTCTTTCTTCCTCTCTCTTTCCCTGTCTCTCTATTTCTGTCTCTCACATCATCTTCCCATCCTCCCTCTCCCATCTTCCCTCACTTTCATCCTCCCTTTCTTCAGTCTCTGTTTCCCTCCCTCTCCATCTCTCCCTTTTAACTCTCTCTGTCTCTCTGTCTTTCTCATCCTCCTCCATCCCTCTCCTTCTCCCTCTCTCTCTTCCCCCACCCTCATCTTTTCCCTCTCTTTCTCTTTCCATAGAAATCCATGGTGAAAATGTAGCCTTCCAGAAGCCAGGAAGAGTTTTCACTGGAACTCTCAGCTCAAGAGAACTCAACACTGATGACCCCTGAATCTGGAATTCCAAACTCCAAAGCTATGAGAAATAAATGTCAGTTATCTGAGGTGTCCAGAGCATGATACTTTGTTAAGGCAGCCCTAACTGATTAAGAAATCCCCACACAATTCATGTTGACAGATATGACATGAACCCAACCTGGTCTGCACCACAGCCCACCAATCACACCCACTTATTTCCCACACAGTAGAAGCACCTCTCTGCTGTAAGTTCCGTTCAGAGTGCATGGGAAATAGTTTATCCGTGTGAATATGCACAGATCAAGTCCGCACACAACTGAGTCCTCATTCCTGAAACAACAGCAAGAAAATTCATCTAACTCATCTTTCCTATGCTATACTTCAAGAAAGAAAGACAAGGAACACAGAACAAGTTAGTTTTTAATTAACCAACAATTATCAACATCTTAGAGAGTATTTGCACCTAGATATCACTCAATAGAAGTAAAATTTCAGTTCTTTGAAAATTGAACTGTATCAGAACTTGCCCTTCTAACTGAACCAGCAACTACAATTTTGTGATTTTTTTCCTATCAAATGCCTCGATGTCTTCCCCTCTGCCTTTGTTTGGTTCTCCCCAGAGCTGGGCCTGGGATGAGTGTGTGAGTGCAGGTGTTTGTTTGGGAAGTGATTTCAGGAAGCAGAAATGAGGCCCTGGGAGACTGAGAGAAGAAAGTCGGATAAGACAGCCCTGTGAGCTACTATGATTCCATCTTTCTGGAGACCTTCTGAAGACCCCTTCAGAATCTCCAGGACTCATCCCTATGAAAGACAAAAGATTCCCAACCCCTGCAAGTTGAAAGGTCCCCAGAAGACATTACACTCCCACGTTTCTGGGCAGCTCTATGAGCCATAACAGCACTCTGCACTGCAGAGCAAACCTGAAGTTCTGAAGACTAGACACATTGGAGGCTGCTCTTGTAGTGGGACTATGTCACTGTGTCCAGAGCTGTCCATCCCACTACAGCTGAAATCCATCCCCATACAGCTGATATGGACCAAGATACATATTACATCCCAGAGCATGTGTGACATCCTCTTGTCTATTGATGCCCTAGACTAATCCTCTCAGTGCACAATTTTATAAGCTTATCGTTCTCCTCAAAATCCTTCAGCCCTTCTATGTAGATCTTTCTGCTCCCTTACAACTCAAAATTGCTTTGTCACAAGTGTATTATGTTTTTCTCAACAAACTTTGTAACCTTTCTCAAGAGCATGACTTGTGCTACTCACACTTTTTTTGTCCTCTAGAGGACACTGAAGTTATCTATTATATGACATTACATGCACTGTTGTTGAAATGAGTATTTTAGTAACCAGAAAAAGATGTTTTCCTTTTCAACTGGTGTTTTCTGGTTCATTTCTGACTCAGTTTCAGAGGGTGAGGGAACCAGTTGCCCAAGTGGGTTATTATAAGGACATGGAAGTGACCTCATGGACAGAGAGGAACCGAAAGTAGAGCTGATCCACACAACCAGGAAACCTTCTGGACAAAAGTCTCCATCCAATCCTCAGCAGCTCCACGGCCTTCCTCCTTTCTCTATTTCTCAGGGTCTAGTGCCATTTTCCTCTCTTTCTCTGCTATGTGTGTTGTGTCCATGCTGGACTTGACATGACAGCTGGCCCCAAGCCTAGCAGGAGCAATACCCACCAGCAGCTAGCCAGTTCTGATTGGTCATTGTCCAGAAAGCTGATGTGTTCCCCTTGACTCTGTACCCACATTTGCTCCAATCATCAGTAGCAAACATAGAGCTAAACCTGGTCACCAAGACCTACTACAGGGATTAGTGGCAGAAATTCTTAATCCATGGGCCTGTGAATGTGAGACTGGAGAAACAACAATGGAAACACGATGTCACAAAGTGCACCTACATGCTCACCAGGTCTGCACCAGGTCTGGAAGAGCCAAGACCTCATTTTAGAGATGCCTTCTAGGACAACCTCCTAGAAGGCCCCCTCCCCACACTATGGGAGAGGAGAGGAAGGCCAAAGACTGGGGACATTGGCCCCACAGCCAAGCTGCAAACTGAGGCAGAGGAGATGATCTACAATGGCCATTCATAGACGCCTGTATCCACAGAGAAAATTCTTCACCGACACTGGCTGGGGGTGAGACCCCTAAACCTGAGGCCAGAACCATAAGGCTAAACAGTAAAACAGCAGAGAAGGGATTGGGGAAGACAGCCTGCAATGAGAAAACATGGACAGACCACAAATAGATACAGACTGGCCGCTCAACGCACATTTAAGACTGAAAACCCACCAGCACGTTTTGCCTGATCCCAAGAACACAGTCCCTCACCCAGTGAAAGGACATGACCACAGCAAAGAAAGAGACTAATGGACTTAACACAGACTAGCAAACAAAGAGAGGGGTTTGAGTGAATGGAGGAGGCACCAGAGGAATGGGGAGGTGTACCTGGTTGTGATTTGAAGGTTGTGATTTGAAGAATAAAAATAAATAAAATTTAGATTAGATAGATGACCAGGCAGGCAGGCAGGCAGGCAGGCAGACAGACAGACAGACAGACAGACAGACAGACAGACAGACAGACAGACAGACAGACAGACAGACAGACAGACAGACAGACAGACAGATAGATAGATAGATAGATAGATAGATAGATAGATAGATAGATAGATAGATAGATAGATAGATAGATAGATAGATAGATAGATAGATAGATAGATAGGTAGATAGATAGGTAGATAGATAGATAGGCCTGTGAGTGGATCAGAAACATACCAGCAGCTTGGACTAAGGTTGGGTTTGTCAGCAAATTCTATAATTTCTGTGAACTGAACAGACCTCACAAAATATGTGCAAAAGATGCAATTAAAATTTACTCAGCAATAATCCTAGCAAAGCAGGCTGTACAGGAACATCCATAAACATGGCAGACTCCATCATGTTCTTCCTTTTGTATCTGTGGGATGACCTCTGCACATCACCAGCCATTTGGGGTCAACTCCCTCATCAAGGACCAGACCAGCATGCTCTGACCCTTGGCAGAAAGAGTGGGTCGCAACGCAACAGGTTTGCTTTTGTTCTTCATTCGCTCATTGCCTCACTCACGTCAACACTCCTCAAGTCCCTTATTTATGCTGATACATGGTGACAGCTGGATTGGCAGCCGGTGCTTCTGATAGAATATAGTTGCAAATTGTATTGGCTGCCATACTGGCCTGGTGGGCGGAGTCTGAGAGAAAGACCCACAAAAAGAAGGGAGAAGTGTGAAAGGGTGCATAAAAAGAGGAGCCGGAGAGAGGAGGAGAGAGACAAGAATGGCCGGCCAGTAAGGTGGCCCACCTGGCCAGGCTGGGTGAAAGCCCCCTGAGAGAGTGAGCTGGTAGTGGTGAGGAGACATAGTGGGAGAGTGGCTGCAAGAACAGTAGCTAGTCTGGAGAGCATGGTGCTGCAGTAAGGTAGCATGGAAAGCTGGTACTTGGAGAAAGTCAGGGATTTGGAAAGCTGATTTTGCATTAGCACCTGTTGGAAGAGTTTAAAGGGCTTTGGAGAAGAAACAGCTTGGAACACTGGAGAAGCCAAGATAAGACACTGGAAAAAGAATGGACTTTGCAGAGTGCCTGCCTCAGGCTTGGAGGGGCAAAGGGCACCATCTTGGACATGTGTCTTTTGGGACCTCTAGGACTGAAAATGGTGACTGAGGTCAGATGTGGCATTAAGGACTTTTTGCTTGACTTTCTGTTTTCCAGGTTAATTTTCCTTGTCAATAAAACCCTGTTGTTTAAAATGCATTTGACTGGCAACTGCTACACGCAGGTGGTACAAATCTAGGCAGCAGAAGCTGCATTTTAAAAGCAGAAGCCACATTTTAAAAGTGCTGCTTTTTTCCTTCACCTTCTTGGTTGGAAGCTTCTGCCGATTTGCACCCGTTATTGGTGTCAAGCCTCATTCTGGTGCTGCGGACACAGAAAAGAACCAAATGAATCCCTTGCCCTTCTCCACACAGTTTGCATTCTGTCTGGGGAAAACCATGGAGAAACATGAATCATGGATACATCAAACCTGTGAAAGAAAGTTACTAGGGCAAGTTGAAACTTGGTAGGAAGACAGAGACAGGGGTTGATGGGAAAGGTCCTTCTGAAGATGGAACATTTGAGCAGACACTAGTGGTATAAGGAGTGGGACGCAGGTGGTCTTTTGCAGCAGATGCTCCAGGAGGAGGAAGTCCTGAAAGCAGGACTTAGCTTTCCATGCAGAGAGCAGACACAGCTCCCACAGGTAAGTTCTGCTGAAAGATGGATGCCATGGATATCAGGAAAGCTGATGAAAGCAATGAGCCAGCCAACGTCTGCATTTTAAAGAATGTCTTCAGCAGGGACCACTTGAGGGCAACACTACTGGGAACAGAGGCCTCCCACAGAGCCCAACCTTCCTGCCCCAGGTCCAGTTCCTGGCCCCACATTTAGTGTGCTTTGCTCTCATTCCTTTCATCCATTTCCAGACTGTACCCAGCATCCTCTGTCTGTGGTCACCTCTGCTAGTCCTTATCAGTTCATGTCAACACATAGTCTGAGCATGTCAACACTCTGCGTTCAGTGAGACAGAAGGCCTTCCTAGACCTTCCAGGCTTCTGCCTGTTCAAGCTACTATCGCCTACGCTAGAGTGATCTAGAACCTTCTAGAACCTTCCTACTCTAGAGTGATTCAGAACCTTCCAGCTTCTCTTTCTCCAACTCCAGCCTCACGGCTTCATCATCTCACTACATTCACACTAGCTTTCCACTCCTGCTCTCAGTTTAAATGGTGTTTCCTCCAGGAAGCCCTCCTCCTTCTAACACCATTTACTCCCATCCCACACAGTTGTACTGACCAGCTGTATTGACCACCCACCTCCTGCCTCCCAAAATGTTTTGTTTGCTTTTTAATTACTTGACTTTGTTGGAGCAGTTTTCAGATTATGGGACAGGGGTGGTGAGGAAGCAAAAAAATCCAAACTGTTCCAAGATATTCCTTTCCATAGCATAAAATTCTTCTATTATTAGCATCAGTATGCGCATCAGCATCTCGATACATTTGTTACAATTAAACTCTATAGATATCATTAACAAAACCCCATCTTCTCTATTAGGGTGGATATTTCACACTGATAATGAAGCAGGATCCCAATGGGGCAGTATTGAAATTTAGGCATTGCTGTTAGCAGTGTCTGAGATACAGAGGTTTTTCTTGCCTAAACAGGAAGGGTACTTTTGCTTTGTTGCAACTTCCAGATGTGGACCCTGCAGGAGAAAATGTATCACCTGGAGGAGAAAATGTATCACCTGGAGGGTGTGTAGAGGGAAATTGGAGCCTTTGACTTTTAGGAGAAAAAAAAAAAAGATAAAAAGGCAAGGAGCAGGGACTAGAGAGACACTGACTTTTGGGGAGAGGAAACAAGAATGGCAGACTGAGAGAACAGGCCCACATGACTTGGCCAGGGGAAACCCCTAAGGAATGAGCTGGAGGTGGTAAGGAATCATGGTGACCAGCGGAAGAGTGGCGAGTGTGGAGAGTGTGTCATCGCAGCAAGGTGGTGGCATAGAAAGCTGATACCTGGAGATGGCCAGGGATTTGGAAAGCTGACTTGTGCATCAGCCTTGATGGTTGAAGTTTGAAGCACCTTGGAGAAGCGGAGAGGCTCGGAACACTGGAGACAGAAGAAGCCAAGAGAAGATGCTGGAGAAAGACTGGACTTTGCAGAGTACCTGCCTCAAGTGTGCAGGGGCAAAGGGTACCATTGTGGACATATGTCTTTGGGACCTTTGGGCCTGAAAATGGTGACTGGGGTAAGATAACCGCCATGTGTGGCTTTAAGGACTTTTTGTTTTCCCCGTTGAATTCCCTTGTCAATAAACCCTGTTGTTGAACTGCATTTGAGTGGCAACTGTTCCACGCAGGTGAAGCAGACCTGTGGTGTGTTGGTGAGCGGCTTTTGCTCCATTTTGACCCAATTTCAATATTTTATGATTTTTGACAAATGTATAAAGTCATGCACTCACCAAAGGCTCATTTCATCATCCTAAAACCCCCTGTACCCTATTTTGTGCTCTCCAGTATCAGAGAATTCTCCCTGAACCCCCACCAACCACGGACCTCTTACCATCTCCATGGCTTTACTTCTTCCAGAATGTCTTGTAGTTGGATCCTACAGCCTTTTCAGACGGGTTTCATCCCCTGGGGATCAGCGATGTGTATCTTTTGTTTCCTCCCTGTCTTTTCTTGCCTTGAGGGCTCATTTCTGAATACTCGTCCAATGCCTGAATTTAGCACACTTGTTTTATCCATTCATGCAGTGAAGGGTGTACTTAAATCCTGGCAACTGTGAATAAAGACACCATAAATCTCAGCATGCAGGGGGGTAGCGTGCAGATGTAGGTTTCCGGGTCATTTGGGGACAGCTGTGGGAACCCGTGGTGGTACAAGGACATGTAGCCGCTTCGCATGAAACTGCAAACTGCAGACTCTCTTTCAGATCACACCTCCTTTGGGGGCAAACAATGATGGTTGAGGGTAGATCCAACCCACCCTGGCGGTGTTACAGCCAGAGCAGTAAGACTGAAGGAAAGAAGCTGGGGCAAGGGGCACGAAAGGGAGAGATGGGTCCTGAGGGGTGACTTCCTGATGGCCAGCTTGTCCACATGGGTGTCCTGTACCCTCCAGGGTTAGAGGCCATGTTTTGCTGATCACTTCTTCAGGGCAACCATGGCCCGGGCCCTGTAGTGTAAACTGCAGGGCAAGACTTGACATTTATGGTCGCCTCCCTGGGGAGTGGGGGGGTCCTTGAAAAATAGGACATTTTCCCCATGTGCCCCAAAGGACGCTTCATGTGGGTGTTCCCGACACTAGGTAGGCACTGACCAGGTTGGAAGGTCCTGTCAGGAAGTGTCTGCAGGGGTTGAGGGTCCCTGAAAAGAAGATATAAAGATGCACAGGAACAAGCCTGCACCCGCCTATCTCCCTACCCCGATGATGTCTAGGATGTGGAGAGGCTAGCAGCTGAGCTCCAAAGAGAGAAGTGCCGTGGGTGACTGCGGGGCTGAACTGCCTCTGGTCTAACTGCCACGGCTGCTGGAGATGGGGGGGCAGAGGTTCCCCAAGAGCTGTTTGTAGCTGGGCACGGTGGCTCGTGCCTATAAGCTTAAGCCTATGAAGCGGCTGGGGCTAGGGATCACAGTTTGAGTCCTGGTCGGGGCAACACAGAGAGACCTGGCCCCAAAAAACTAACTGGGCGTGGTGGCACATGCCTGTCATCCCAGCTACCTGGGAGGCTGAGGCTGGGAATGGCTTGAGTCTGTGGTACCCCGGGCAACGTGAGCCTGCAGTTCCATGGGCAAAAATAGTGAGAGCTGGTTTCAAAAACAAACAAACAAACAAACAAAACAAAGAGCTGTTTGCCTCAATGCTGCCTCAATTGTTGCCTGTTCCAGCATCCAGCACTGTTCACCCTGACCTTCAGGCTGTGGCTGAGGCTGTGGCACCAAGTCACCGGCTCCATCTGTGAGCTTCTCCGACTGGGCTGCCAAGTGAACCCTGACCACGTGCATGGATTCCACCCCCCCCCCCCAGCCTCTCCCTGGTGGACAACTTCATCTCTCGGAGGAGTGGCCTGTAGTTCGGATTTCTGAACACCCTGGATTCTATTGAGGGTGAGGCAGCAGCCACCTGTGGCCTTGGCAACACTGTGTTGCCCCTGGTTCTTAAATAAACCCCCAGAACACAGTTTATGGGGTTGTTCTGAGTCCTCCTCCATCTGCATTTCCACACACACTGTGTGCCCTTGCAACTGAGTGTGTGGGTGGAGAACTCACAGTCACCTGCGAACTAGCTGGGCACGGTCCCTGGATGGAAATTGATAGCAGGTCCAAATGAGACAGAAGCCTCCAACCAACAAGCAGCACTTTCAAACTGCTGCTTCTGCCACCCAGGTTCGCACCACCTGCAAGGAGCAGCTGCCCGTCAAATGCAACTTAAACAATAGGGTCTTATTAACACAAGAACAGGGGGAAAGAAAGTCAAACAAAAAGTCTTTAAAGCCACAAGTGGCCAGTTATCTGACCCCAGTCACCATTTTCAGGCCCAAAAGTCTCAAAGACACATGTCCATGATGGTGTCTCTTTGCCCCTCCACACCTGAGACACTCTGCAAAGTCCAGACTTTCTATGGCGACTTCTCTTTGCTTTTTCTCTCTCCAGTGTTCTGAGCTTCTCTGCTTCTCCAAGGTTCTTCAAATCTCTTCAAATGCTGATGCAGAAAGCAGCTTTCCAAATCTCTGGTCATCTCCAGGTACCAGCTTTCCATGCCACCTTGCTGCAGTGCCACGCTCTCCACACCAGCTATTCTTCAGTTTTCCAAACTGCTCAACTTCTCCAAGGTTCTTCAATTTTTTCCAGCAAATACTGATGCAAAATCAGCTTTCCCAACCCCTGGCTATCTCCAGGTACAGTTTTCCATGCCACCTTGCTGTGGTACCACACACTTCCTTATCCAGGCCCACCTTTGGCGGCATCTGGCCACATTCACCAGGCCTGCCCTCAGCAGCCCCTGGTCACCCCCGACCTGCCATTCTGGCCTCTTGACTCCACACCAGCTACCCTTCTGCTGGCCCCTCTCCCATCATGGCCCCTCACCATCACCAGCTCACTCTTCCGAGAGGGGCTCCCGCCCAGCCTGGGCTCTCGGGCTCTTCTTTACCAGCCACCATTCTCGGGTCTCCCCCTTCTCGCTCTTGGCTTGTCTTTTTAGCGACCCTTTTTGAGCATGTCCCTGACCAGGACAAAATGGCGCCAGGACAAAATGGCGGCAGGGCAAAATGGCACCCAATACAGTTTTCAACTCCATCACTCCCTGAGGCCCTGGCTGCCCATCCAGCCAAGTCCCCCTGTATCACAATGGCCCCAGAGAGCCCTGCTTCATAACTGTCGCCACAACTGGGTGGGCCTGAGCTGCAGCGACCCCCATGATGTAAGATAATTCCACCTTCCTGGGCTGCTTGGAGGGGTGTGGAGACACAACACAGAGGCAAGCCAGGGGGTCTTCCTGTGTCTCCGGCCCAGGACACATGTCTGGGGCCCCCGCTTGGGAAGCCAGCCCTCAGATCGCAACCAAAGTCCTGAAATCCAGCAAGGGCGCAGCTTCAGAAGGTGCTGGGTCTGCTCTGGCTCAGACTAAACCCAGACGCAGCAGGCGCCACGTGGGAAGTCAAGAGAGCCCAGCTGCTCCCAGACCTGGGCTACTTGCCTCATGGAAATCACAGAAACTTCCCCATCTTCCCTGTACCCCCCCCCCGCCCCTCGCCCCAGCCGGGAATCACATCGCACACCATGTGAGCTGCTCAGACAAAACACAAGTCATAATCTTTTAATCACTACCAGGCGAGACAAGCTTCTTCCAATACAAACTTCCCACACAGCCTCCATTCCTTTTATTTGACTCCCACGAACCTGCAAGGTCCCCCACGCAGGCTGCAAAACCACCACCACTGCCAAGGAGCAGAGTTTCTTGCAGCCCTTCACAGAGCTCCAAGGCACTTAGGTACAGAAACACCCTGGCCTGTCTTGGGAAAGTTCCTTCCAGAAAGGATGACATTAGCCCCAGGGACAGGGTGCCTCAGGACTGGAAACCTGGGACCCCTGGTTTCTGCTAAAATAAAACCCAAGTCAATGCAGAGACAAAAGGCAAGGGGTGCACTTGAGTTTCTCCTGCGAAGAAATCGCCCTCAGGGGTCTCCTTAAATCGAGGAGCCCCTAAAATTTTTGCTTTTTTTTTTTTCTAAAGTCCATGCACCTCCAAAAGAAACCTATGCCTTTATATCAGGGAGAACTAAATTGTACTCCTCCCTCCTTTTTTCAGCCTGGAAAAATTCCCCTGAAATGTAAAATAAACTTCCACTCTTTTTATAAGTCACAATAGGGCTTCTTTGGTGGCAAACCACTGTCTGCACTCTCAGACAGAAAGAATCTTTGCAGAAGTCCCTCCCCTGAACCTCCACTCCATCTCTTCTCCCCCCCTAACTTACTCCCCCCCCCAATTTTTTTTGGCCTGGGGCTAGTGTTGAAGTAGTCTTCAGAAGGCCTCTGGAACCCATTACAAAGAGAATCATGAATAATGCATCAGCGGGCCTCCTGCTTTTACTTAATCTCAATCAGTGGGAGACACAAGTGCAGTTACAGTGACTATGTGTCCTCTGGCTCTAGAGGCTGGGAACCGGTGGAGGGCAAGTCCCACAGGTGATGTGCTCTGCAAAGCTTCCCTACAGGAGCTCTGTTCGGCTTGGACACATATTCGGCTGTGTTGAGTGGGAGCGGGTACAGCATGCATAGCCAAAAGTTGCGTCTTCCTGTCTCTGTTTTCTTCAACTCAACTGTGAAAGTTTTGTAAAATGTTAGGGAGCCCCCTCCCCCAACCTTGGCTTAGCCAGCAGGAGAGCAAAGCCATCTTCACAGCCTCTATCTTGCATGTAAGAGGCTGCTGCCTGAAGGGAGAGGCAGTTGTTTCACCCTCACTGATGATCCAGGAGCAGATAAAGATTTAAGAATAGGTGCCTGACTTCTGCATGTCTGCAAGGCCTTCTTTAGGGAGGAAGGCATCAAACTCTACCTGGCCTTCCTCAAGTATCAGTATAGCTCTAGATCTGGACAATTAGAAGGCCCTGCAATCAAGAATACAATTTTAATGTCAATGACTCTTTGCTCCTCTTAGCACAGGATCAAAGGGTACCCAGGGACCCCAAAGAGATGAATGCTCTAAAAGGGGTTTGGCCATCTGTGCATACAGAGGCAAATGAAACAGACACTTAGTGTGATGATTTTGAGATTTTTAATAGAATTCATGTGGAGAGACAGGGAGATGGAGGGAAGGAGGGGGGGAGGAAGAAAGGGGAAGAGAGAAGGAAGGGAGGAAAGGTGGGAGGAAGGAAATATAAAGGATTTCAAATGACATCAAACGCAAGCAAAAGTTGCCCATCCCCTTGTGAGCAAATGTCAAACCAAACAAGTTCCACTGAGAAGCAGAACTACTACAACTTGAAACTTTGTCACAAGTCTAAGTGACCTCTTATCAAGGAACCAATAGAAGGGGTTAGTCAGATCTCAGAGAACTGAGACAGAAGACAGGCTCAACATTCAAAGTATACCACCTTAAGGTAATGGCTGCCTCTGTCTCTCTCTACCTGTCTCCCAACCCCATGTCTCTTCCAAGTATCTCCTTCAAATAGATATATACGCCTTCCCTCCATGTGTCTCCTCCCATGTATAACCTTCCAGCAGCAAAAGCATGAATTCAGAGCAAGGGATGCAGATCATCCAGTTTTACATCAACCACGACCCCCTGAACTCCACCCCTAGAACCTAGCAATGTCTCATTCAGGAACTCAGGTACATGGCATGCTGAGAGTTGTAGTTCTGGGCCCCTCAGTTCTCTTCAGTGTGGAGCTGTTGGTGCAGCCTATAAAACGTCAAGAGTTGGATTATTTCTCTAACATTCCTACATATACGAACTAAATTCAATCTTGCATTAGTTCCTGCAGAGTAAGATCGGTCCTACTGTTTTCTGGGTTCCAAATCCTCACATTGTGATCTCATAAATAATAAGCTCTTTGTCTAACTATTGCAGAGACTTTACTTTTAGTTAGCATATAGCACATTCCTGATAAAATGAACAAGTGATCTCACAAAAGCAATGATGCTGATGAGACATCGACATCCACCTGGTCTGTTAAAAAAGCGCTGACTATTCCATTGGGAAATGCCTTTGTACTTAGAAATTGACATCACTGTGCACCAAGAATAAGAGTTGGAAATGGACAACTTTTACATATGAGACGCTGTAATGTTTTTGCATCTCTGGAGGATAGCTTGCTTGTCTACATACTGATTTTTATGATCAATTGCATGTAAATATTGGACTACAAAGCAGCAAAACTGCCATGTAAAGAAAGTTGTCATACATGTCAACACACATATAATATGTCCCCATAGTTTAGTCAGTATAGTGCAAAGAATAAAAATGTCAACTGCTCTTAGTAAATAAATATGGAACTGGTAGTAAATATGGAACTGGAAGTCTTCATCAAGATAAGACTTAGAAAATAATCAGCAATTGAAATTTAGCGGGCACTTTCGGGTGTGTGGCATCTTTTTCATGGTTCTTTGATATTGTGCCTGACCAGCATATGCCTCACACTCATGCACACCCATGCCAGGCTTTGCACTTGCTGAGAAGCTGCATTTTGAATACCAACTGAAACATCTGAATTTCTTTACGGACCAAAACAAAGACTTAGCACTTTGAGGGTTGTTTTATTTTTACAACCTTGGCAGAGCAAGTGTCATTGATTAAATGTCTGGATTCCAGGAGAGAGAGATAAACTTGGCAGATTCTTGCCTCCCTAGGATGCTGGACTGGCCCCAACTAAAGGGGAGATTCCAAGTGATGCTTTTTATTTTAATGCATGCTAATAGATAACCTGTGGTTTGTCATTGAGTCTCCAGGGGGACAAATAAGTGTGTCGGGGGGAGGGTAACATGTGTATGTATGTGGTCAGCTGGAGGGGAGCGCATCTTCAGTATTATCAGGCAGACAACATTTACCCACATGGGGATTTAATAAGTAGTGTTCTCGACCAGCCCACACTTGATAGTCACTTGATTCATTCATTTTGTTTAAAAATAATGGACCAAAGTTTCATGCTAGCCCAAGATCACTTCGGGCTTTTATTATTTTGATATCAGGCTGTTTAGTTGGATCCAAAGAGCCACCAGTTCGCTATCATTTCAACTACAGTCTACACTTTGTTTTGATTAATTTATGAACCCACAATACCCCCTGGGGGAGGGAGGATACATCAGGGAAACACCCTGCAGGTTTTTGCTTTAACATTTCAGCATTGCAATTCATAAAATCTGCTGAGCTTTTCAATCTTTCAATCCTTTCTTACCAGTAAAGTAAAATATGTTCTCAAGTGTCTAGAAACGAGGGAGTGTAAATGTGTTTGAAATGTATTTCACACACATGGGCACACTTCCTTGTCCATTATTGTTCCTGCTACCACCTGTGCCCAGAGGCTGAGACTCATCTTGCTCTCCAGACTCATAATTCACTGGAGATGAAACTCACTTTTATGCAAGACATATAGCAAGGGCACCTGACTGGGGGGGGGGGGTGTTGGGAGTTCCCCCTCATTCAAAACTCTGTACCTCCCTCCCCTGAAACTCTGGAACCAAGTGTTAGCGGATCAGCTGAGGTGCTGAAACCATCTCTGTACAAAGGCTGCCTATATTATTTCTTTCAGGGAGACTTTTACAAACAATTTCAGTAAATGGGTGCAACCCTTAATGAATAAAGACCTCATCCTGTGGCAAACGTGAACCTGTGAGCATAAAACCAGTGCTATCATTCCTGGAGTTTCATGAATCTCCATCGTGCCTACTCGCTGGAGATTTCAACCAGGCAGAGCAAACACCATTTGTGCCAACAACCAAAAGGCCAAATGATTTTATTTCTAGCAATAATCACCTTCCTCAAGAGTCCATCATTTTCAGTTTATAATAAGTCCTCTATAATTTGGATTTCCCAGGGGTATGTCAATATTAAATTAGAAAGTAATTATATAGCATTTACATAAAGGCCATATTATTATTCTACATAAATACATTCTTTATTTGGAGGCATTTAATTATTTAATTCTCTGTATGCCAACTCCATTCCTAATAATTTCTTTTCAAAAAATAAAAAGAAAAGAAAAGGAAAACTTATGATGACTCCAAGATAGAAAAAGACATTCTAGAGGTAAGGAAACTAAACAAGCTGAATATTTTGTCAATGCGCATGGTCCTATTTCCCAAGCCTGAGCCCTTGGTCAGCGCTATATGCTATTGGCTTAGGAAATAATAGGAATTTTTAATAAAATTAAAAATTGTTCAGAAAGCAAGTACTTGCCATGTATTTTGGGGCGTTCCCCCAATTCTTAAAAATACATAAAACTACATTTTGCTGTTAATAATGGCACAAAGCTAATGCCTAAAAGCTTTCAAAAGAACATAGTTATATTTTGAAACACCATGGATTCTCAAAGAAAAATTATAAAGAGAACACCATAAGGCCATCTCCTCTCCATTTAGCAATACTTGGTCAGATAACAAAAGGAGTGTTGCTGTCAGCATGCTCAAGGTTGGAGGAAATGCAGTTACATAGTGTGTGTCAGTAGTAATTGGATGACATGGGTTAGCTGATTGAGGATGCACTTTCAAAGTTCCTCACTGTTTACTGAACCACCCGGTAAAGATTATCTCTATTTGCAGGCAGACTTTGAATTTCAGAGTCACAACAAAACAGAAAGATCGGCCGGGCACGGTGGCTCGTGCCTGTAAGCTTCAGCCTATGAAGTGGCTGGGGCTAGGGATCGTGGTTCAAGTCCCATCTGGGGTCCATAGCGAGACCTAGTTCCAAAAAAATAGCTGGGCGTGGTGGCGCACACCTGTCATCCCAGCTACCTGGGAGGCTGAGGCTGGGGATGGCTTGAGTCTGTGGTACCCCGGGCAATTAAAGTCTGCGGTTCCACCGGCAAAAATAGCGAGACCTAGTCTCAAAAAAAAAAAAAAGAAAGAAAACAGAAAGATCGTCATGGTAAAGCAGGAGGATGGCATTGCACAACTCCAGCAATCTGCCAGTATCTGTCACTGTCTTACTCTGTGGTGCCAGCCTGTTGTCACTGTCTCACTCTGTGGTACACCCTGAAACTATGCAGTCCACAACCTGTGCAACTGGACAGATTGGTCCTGAGGCCCACGGATTCATCTTCTATGTGAAACAGAGACAGATTTCAACTCAGTATAAGCGAAAGGTGTTCTTTCTTGAAAAATGAAATCCGTTGACTAAAGAGGCAATGGGGACTTGTTGTAAGAGATTTCTAGGCACAGTTTGCTCGACCACGTGGCAGCGATGGTCAGAGGTGTTCTGGTGTTCAGGTAGGAGTTGGGGCTGCCTCCATGACTGTTAAGGATTTTTCCAAGTACAAGAGTCAGGAACCCGTTGTGGAAACACAAATTTTCAGGCTCCCATTTGCTCATTGAGATGGCAAAAGAAATCAAAACAAGTCTTTTGTGAGGGCTTTAAGTTCAAGACCAGGGAAGCAAATTTGATGACTCTCTTGGCTGCTACAAAAAGTAAATAACTGTCACAGATGGAATTCTCTCATTTCCCCCAAACATACACTTGTATTATACCCAACTTCTTCTTCATGCCACTATTTCAGACATTACTTCAGCTAAAACGCATCCATTCTTCTTGGAGTTCACAATGGACCAATCAAGACAACATGGGTGCCATTTGTGAGGAGAAAATCAAGACAATATTGATGCCATTTGTGAGGGGGAGGGGGAAGGACGGGGAGGGGAAACGAAAAGGGGGAGGGGGATGGAAAGAGAGAGGGAGAGGGCTTGAACATGCACATAGATAAGTGCCTTTTCTTAAACCTGTTTTACAATGTCAGAAAGTGCCCCCAACATCCATACACATCACCCTGGTACTGTTCTCCACAGACAGTTGGCCAACTACGGAAGTAAATTCAGATCAAGGAGGGCACTCTAAAGGGTGGGAGTGTGAGGTCCCCGCTGGCCCTCTTACTTTCTCCAGAAGTGGAGAACTAGAAGCCCCTGATACGCTACAATTCCTGAGGAGTACCACATGTTGGAACTGAAAATCCTTTTATCGCCACTATGAAACCCCAAAGTCAGTGTAGCAACTTAGAGTTGCTTAAGGACATAATCAGCCCTGAATCCATAATCAGTTCCCTCTGGTGCCGGATCACTGACGATCCAAGCCATGTTCCCACCATCAGCTTTGTCATCTCCGTGTGAACCGGAATGAAAGTTTCGGGGAGAGTTGGAGAAGCTGCAGGATAACCAAAGTGAAGCGCTGGATCCTAGAGAAGAGACCACTGACCAGGTTGTGCCCCATGTGACCCACCCTCTTCTGCTGAGCAAGTCCTTTCCCTTGGCCCAAAACGTGTTTCCTTTCACACACCGGATGGAAACAACACCTGCCGCTGCCTAGGGTTGTGGTGAGACTCAATGGGTTGATCTATAAGAAGTAGGTGTTTGGGATTCCAGAGTAACCCAGGGATGCGTCCTGTATTTCCAAAGGGGAACCCAACTCCCCCAGGGAATCCAGAATCACATGACAGACAGCTGGGCATGATGCAGGCTAAAGTCTCCTAGACAAGTTCAGGTGCCTATCAGAGGCTACCCCAGACTTCAGCTAGCACCTGACTTGAACTAGCCTCACTTGGGCTTCTTGTGTTAAATTAGCTGCTTTTGGACAAAGCAGTCGACCTAGTCCTACGAAGGATGAAAACAGCTGTACTTTTCCCCCCCGATGTCAAGCTGTGATTCCCCCGAGATACCCTTTTCACTTAAACCTATGAGACAAAGCTGTTTCTGAGCCCATTCAAGTACAAGCTGGATGGGAACCTCAAAGGACCTCTGCTCCCAACAACCAGCTGCTTTCAGACAAAGCCAACACCTGAGTGTGAATGACATCAAGAAGATCGCTTCTTGCTTCGCAAGTCTAGGCGTCCTAGACTCTCCAAGACACACGACTTCCCTTCCTCCTCTGAGGACCACCAAGCGACATGGCCTGAACAAAGGACACAGGGTCTGTGACTATGGCATCTGTAGTCTAGCCCCAGGGGCATTGGAATGCTGCCTACCAGGGGCAGACATGCAAATGCTGCATCCTTCCAGGAAATCCAGCTTTGGGGAATGATGTCATCATGCTCTCAATACCCCCAGGCTGTAGGACTGCCCCTCCCAGGCCCTGGTCTGGCATCCACGCTGGTGGAGAACAAAAGCACCAGTGTGAGGAGTGTGTCTGACAGCAGGCGGGAGAGGAGGGGAAAAACCCACGCCCTGATTGATTTTATGATCACTCATGGCAGAAAGAGAAAACCATTGAGAGACTTGAGGATGTTTTGACGTGTGTGGTAGGTTCCATTCATTTTCCAAGGCAGGAAAAATGCCGGTCCTGTGGGTCACAGAAGTGCTGGCTTGATTGAACCCTGGGGAGATTTCCTGCAAGTGCGCCAACTCGAGTTTTCTCCATCAACACACAGGCCCAGAGGTCTGCACACCTGCCCCAGGAGACGGCTGGCAGCAGAGAGCAGAGAGCAGATAGCAGGAGACCCACGTGCCAGCAGACCAGGGGAGGGAACTCGACAGGATCCACCGGTCTTCATTTTCACATTTGCAACGTGGACCTGATAAAACCTACTTCAGGGCACAGCTGCTGATGAGGATGTGGGTGGGCTTGGCCTCCAGAGGAGGTGCTGTACAAGCCAGTCTTCATGTAGAGGATTTTTTTTTGCCCCAAGATCAATGTTACTCTATAATTCTCTTTGCTATGGTTAACCCTGCCCCACCCCATTCTGCAAATAACAGGCTTCCTTCTGTCTGACTCATGAGAGAAAATGTGAGATGTATATAGGAAAAGCAGAAAGAAGAAAACAAAAATCTACTCCGGTACAACCCAAAGGAATAGCCGGTCAACTTTGTTTCTTTTACCTTCTGTCTTCTTTTTATAAGTGCTTTTCTGAACAGTCAGGCTTCTAAATTACACAAACTTTTATTTTATTTTGTTAATCTTTTTCCTAATATTCTTTTTCCTACTATTCTTTCCTGTTCCTAATGATATTGTGATGTGTGCATGTGCATGATTATAAAAAATAATGCATATGCCTGCATTCACCCCAATAACCCTCTTCAAGTCTTACAAGAGGGGGGGGACACACCTACAGCTACCCAAACCAGTCGGTAGTTGCAGAAAAGAGCTCATTGCCAACTTGGGGACACATAAAATTGGATTTGCGGGGACCTTGCTTAATGAAGTCAAGAGGCAAAGGCATGAAGTTTGCTGAGCTGCAAGTATCTGGGGAATGCTCCCTGCCCTGTCTGCCCTTTAGATGGCTCAGGGTCACCGAATCACAGGCGCAGGGGATTAAAAAAGGGAATTTGGGAAGAGCCTGGCTAGGCCCCCGGGAAGCTGGCACTCTTGGAGTGCAAGTAGAATGCAGTTATCCTGCTAGAGTGGCATCTGCCATTAACAGAGCTGATGTTATACACAGAGTAACATTGTGCAGCTAGGAAAAGGAGATTGTTCCCTTTAGAATTGTCAGTTTCAAGAAGGGCTTGGCAGTATGATGGAGATTGGAGTTTCTGACTTGATTGGTTCAAGGCTCAGGTGAACAAAGCTTAGGTTGCCTGTTGACTATGCCAAGGTGTGGCTGCTGGCTCGTCTTAGAATGCATAGTTTTCTTTCAGAAGGACAGAAGGGGAGGAGAAAAGAAAAACAAAGCTTTTCTGGTGTGAGGTGCTTGACAAGGACTCCCTTCAAAAAGGGAGAGAGGAGCAAGGAGAAGGAGAAATAAACCTGTGTGAAGAAAGGTGGGGCTCGCATTTGGGAAAGATGGACTCCCAGCCACGGGGCCACAGCCAAGGCAAAGAGAAAAAGCTGGACCATGGCTGTGAGCATCAGTCCAGGCTGGGGAGAGACTTGGGATTTCTGGAGGTGCCATGGGGCTGGCCTGAGGGAAGCAGTATTGGGCTGCGGCACGACAGAAAAGCAGAGAGGCCGTGAGTCTTTACTGTCCACAGGCAATGGTCTAGGGCAGCTGAACTCGTGGTCTCAGCAGGCATAAGCTGATGGTGAGTGCAGAGGGAGTCTTAAGAGTCTGGAGACTTGAACTCCGTGTTGGAGCTGTCTTATCTAGATTAATGTGGCTGTTTTCGGAGAGGCTGCGAACAAGGCGTAAGAAAGAGATGGACATGGTGCTGGTTCCTGTTCTACCTTGGGTTTTTCTGCTGCCTGAAGTTGAGACGGAAGCTGAAAGAGAAGAAGAAGAACACCCCCACATGTTGGACCACGTGTTCGGAGGAAGCTGAAACAGACGCTCAAGGAGAAAAGAGAAATGCCCAATTTTTTTTTTTTTTTTGGGAACACACTTGTGGACTCTAATTGGACATGTTGGTGAAGTGACCACAGACTAAAAGACATTGCGGACATGTGGCAGGGTAACTGGGCTTTTCATGTTTATTTTGTAGTGCATGTAATGGGGGACCGAGGGTTTTCACATGCTGATTTTGTAGTACATATTTAGGTGATCACTTTTCACTTGCTTGCTTAGTAATAAATAGTTTGGCCACTTGAAGAGTTTAGTCTGGCTTTAGGATGACATATACAAGGCTGCTGGTGGCAAAGAACCCTGAAAGAGACAGATTTAAAGAATGAAAGCTTTTTTTTTTGAAGTTTGGGAGAGGACCCTAGAGTAGGCAGGCAAACAACAGGTGTCTAAAGGACAAAGGTAACTTGTGTGTGGAAGCTTAAGGGTAAATAAAAGCTGTCCATTTTGTAGGAGATTAAAAGGCAAAGGTTTTCCTCTGGTTCAGGGAAAGCTGGCCAAAGGGTTTTTTTTTAGTAAAAAAAAGCTGCCCACCCCCTTCCCAATAACAGTCCTGCCATATCCACCCAGACTTGGTTTCATCATGCATGTGAGTGGAAGCTGTAATTATGCTTAGGGAGAAAAAAAGGAAAGGCAATTTTCCATGAGCAGGAAGGAACTAGAAGTCTTCTGAGTCTTCTTTTCTAGAAGTCTTCTGGAAGTCTTCTGAGTAAACAGGGACTTCACATGTAGCCAGTGGGAAATGATACCCTCAGGATGTGGAAAATAATAATCACCGATAATCAAGTTATTTAAAGGTAATGACTAGACAAAACAGACGTGTTTCCCGGTGTCTTTGTCAACGCCTATTTTGACAAAATCAGGATCAAACAAATCATGTGATTTCCACATCCGGCTGCTGCTTTTGCTATATCAGATGCACTTTCACGCATGCCTCAATAACTCTCGCCAACTTCATCCTAGTGATCACAAAACAGTCCATCAGCGACAGTTCCCAAGCTCACAACATCATGTTGAAGCTGATGGGCAGTTCTCCAAGTGTTGTACAATTATAGATATCTAGGTAATAAATAGCTGTGCTAAAAACTTGGTTTAAGCGTTGTAATCCTTCCAAGGAAAAGCAACCTCTTAGGAGATTTCTGGGTGGCAGCTTGTTTGAAGGTTCTCTCACTCCAGGTGCCAGAAAACTTCCAGAAAGTTCCTTGCAACTCCCGCTCCCCTGGTCATGCTGGGTGTTCACAGCAGCACATCATTGGTGAAACGCTGGTGCCAATGCGACTGCTACTAGCAAATTTAGTAGATAAGCACTGTTATGGTTTTCATTTGCATTTCTTTGATGTGATTTCTTTCATTTTGATTTACAGGTGCTGGAAAAAACACTTCTTTTTGTTTTTCATTTGCTTATTGCCGTTTATATTTCATGTATGAACTGTCTTCCTATCCTTTGCCTAAATGCTTTGGGTTTCTCATTCCTTCCTTCCCTATCGGTAACCATGATTTCATTTACTTGTTACATGGAAATCAAATCATCTGTCTTGTTGGTCGGCCTAAGGAGGCAGCTTTATTGTTATGGATCTATTTTTTGGTCTTTCCTAATCTGTTTGATGGCAACTTTGATTTCCATCCATCATGCTTTGAAAGGGTTATGGAGGTTTCGAGAAATAGAGAGTTCAAGAGTCGCCAAATTTTCAGAAACCAGAATTTGGAGAGTTAAGCTTTAGCCGAGGAACATAGTTGGTGGCTTTCTGGTGATTCACTAACTGAGTCCCAGATGCAGAGAATGGCCCCTTCTGGCCCCCCAGGACTTGGGGACCTCACATGAGCTCATAGAATCATCCGAGACTCGTGTGTGGTCTGTGCTGGGGCAGGGGGGAGGGGAGCAATTCAAAAATGACTGCTGGTTCTATCACCCTGTACCCAAAGAAAAGTCGCCTTCCATCTTAAGTGTAGAATATAGATAATGAACATTGTAAGATTCCAAGATATACTGGAAATGGTTTTGAAACTTTGTCGGCAATTAAGTTCTTACCAGCGGTTTTTCAGTGTCTATTATACCGAAGCTCTGATATAAGGGACTTTTTTCCTATAATACGTAGTTTCAAAGCAAGAGTTGCTCATCACACTTGACGAGTGAAATGCGGAAGCTGGTGTAAAGAGAACCACACCCTCCAGAAGCTGGTAGGGGAGACACAGGTGTTAGTTGCCACAGGTATCCCCCTGCCTCTCCAGGAAAATCAAGGAGCTAAGGCTTGGGGGGAAGGGGAAAAGCTCTCAGTGAAGGAAGAGCTTCTTCAGCAGAAGGAAGAGGTTGCCAGAGCCTCAGCTTGCAACATTGGTGAGCCTGAGGTGAAGAATGCCCAAGAGGTCTTAGTGCAGGGGTAGAGTGGAGGATTTAGATTTTAATTGCAATTAGCACTGGCAGGGAATTTTGTTAAACACAATGACACCGTCTAGACCAAGAGAGACAGCATCTGTGAAAGGGGTTCGACTTGCTAAAGAGAAAACTAAAGGGCAAGAACAGAGCCAAGCACCTAGCACCACATGGTGATGGATGAAGGGTTAATATCACAAGCGAGATGCTCGCTGCACTGGCAGGTGGCTCTCAAAGGACACTGCATTCAGCTTAAAGGGGAAAAGCAACCTACAGTCCCAGAGTACCTGACTGAAGCCGCTGCATGACATGTCTTAATCAGGTGCACGGCTGATGAAACCTCACGTGGCTGTGGGAGTCTTCTCAAGGGTCCAGTAGATGGACGGTCACACAGTAGATCTTGCCAGCCAAGAGGCTAGTAGCTGGAAAGCAGAGGAGTCCAGAGGCAGTTAACTAGCCATGGCCCAGGGTCCTGCTCAAGCCAGTCTCAGAATCTGCTCTATTTACCTCTGAGCCTCTAGGATTTTTATAACATCTCAGGTAGAGTCTGATTCTGGGCCATCAGCTGTCAGTACCAGTTATCTGAACTCTCCCTCCAGCTCTCTCTCCTCTCTCTCACACTTGCTCTCACTCTTTCTCACTCTCTCGTCTCTCTTACTCTCTGTTGCTCTCTCAGGTCTTACCAGGCTCTGTACAGGTCATTCCACAGGCTTGTCTTTCTCACGTTTGTAGGTTCAGCTTCATCTCGCACATGTTCTTTTGTTTGTTTCATTATACTCTTTATTGTCACATCATTTTCGACTTTATTTACTTATGAACCAACATTCTTTTATGCTTTTTACATAGCACAAATATCATTGGGAGTGTGCCGTTTACTCCATAGCACAAAGGTATCTTAGAAACCTCATCCTTTATATGGATTAGACTATATCATTTACATAATAAACGTTTAAGTGACTGGATGAAAAAGATGTGGCATGTATACACAATAGAATATGACTCATCAATTTAAAATGACAGATTTGATGATTTTAGGATAACATGGATGGACCTAGAAGACATCATATCAGCAGGAACAAGTCAGAAAGAAAAAGACAGAAGCCAAATGGTTTCACTACTATATGGGACACAGGAAAAACAAGCAAAAGACCAGGAAGAAAAGTCCAAACAAGCTACCAACCAAACTAAAGTATACAACTGGGGGGGAGGAGATGGGAGGGAACAGTCAGGGAGGGAAGGAGGTAGGTGATCCCTGGGGAATACAAAGATGTGAAATGCATATATATATAAATAAAAAAATATATCATATTTCTATGTAACTATATGCATGTTGCTCACACAAGTTCTTGACTGGATGTTATATTTTATGTCTCAGGTTTACGTGCATGCCACTGTTAAGATGTTATCAAGGAGCAAAACATCGACCACTCTACGGGGCTGAATTCAAGACGGGGGGCTCTGAGGGTAAGTGGGAGCTGCTTCTGAGAAAGACTGTTACATGTAACCTTCCTTCCATAGGGGACTCTTCCAGAAAGATCTACTGCTTGCTCTTCCATGGAGAAAGCAACACTTAAATCTGAATCCCTCTGCCTACGTTGCTTTCCCCGGTCACCTCCCTAACGACTCTCCTAATCTCCCCTGGCCCGGGATACACCTGTCTCGGAGGAGGTGGGACCTCAAGTTACTGAGTCAAGCTGGGTCTCTTCCCACATAATAAAGGAAGCTACAAATGTCTGTAACCTCTTTTGGGTTTTGTCTCATCAATCTGTCTGATGCTTCTTTGATTATCTGCGAGCTTAGAAGAACCGGGATGATTTCCTTCATGTACCAAAAACAGTGAGATGCTGTCAGATTTGGATCCATTTCAGAAGTAACTGATGAGTGTGTAAGAAGCTGAGAGGGGACAGTGGACTTCTCTGAGGCCTGAGTGGCGACTCTTCCCACTTTCGGATGGGAAGGTCGAACAAGGCAGGAAGAAGCAATATTCCTGTTGCAGCCAGAAGAAATCTGGAAACTCACCTCTAGCCTCTGAAATCTTGAAAGTGGAAATGACGTCTCAGAAGAGCAGGGAACATGAGAGGTACCTCTAGCTTAGCAGCAGATAAAATACAGGATAATCCAAGTTTTAAGGTGCAAATTGACAACGAATAATTTCTCAGGGTAAGCTATTATTCGTGTCATGTTAGGACATACGTATGATAAAAACAAAACTGTTGCTCATCTGAAATTAAAATCAAACTTCATGTTCCATAGATGCTGTTTTTTGCCCCCTGACTTTTCAACCTTCCTGGTGGAGTAAGGAGAGGGAGGTGGGACACTTGACACTGAGATTGGGTGACAGATGACACTGAAGTTGGTGACCAGGACAGTGCCCGATAGCTTAAGCTGCTACTTATCTGGGTCCTTTCACACATGCACCCAATCACAAGACAACTCAGGTTTCGGGAACAATAATGAGATTGACTTAACAAACTAGGGAAAACAAAGTGTCACTGGTCAGTTACCTTCCGCCAGTCATTGTCCGGCGCTTTAAAGTCCAAAACAAAAGGCCAAGCTTCCAAGATGGCATCTTCTGTCACTCCAGACCTGAAATAAATACTCCAAACAAAAGGCCACGCTGCAAAGATGGTGTCATCCGTACGCTCAGCTAAAGTCCAAAATGGCATCTCAACAGCTTTCATCTCGCCCCATCTCTGGCAGGTCCACAGGTTCCACTTCCAGCAATTCCACCTCTCCTTTCTCTGGGAAACCTGTACTTGAGTTTCTATCCACTTTCTCCTCTCCCTGAGGGCAGCCAAATCCCAGGGGCATGTTCCCGGAATGGCCACCCTTTGGGCCAAACCCCAGAAAATGGCCGCACTCCACACTTCTTCTGCAGCTCTTCATACCCTTACCAGGGTGTCCACGTGATTGATTTTGTTCTTGCCCTCAAGGCCTGTCTCATCTGGTGCTATTTCTCCTCACCTGTGCCCCTCTCAAGAGTCACCACCTGTCACAGCCTTTGGCTCTAGCCTTACCTTTCGGTCCCCAGTTAAACTATGACAGGGCGAAGACCAGGCATAGACACTCACTCTCGGTGTCACGGCGCTGGTACTAGACAGTTGGTCAACTATGATTTTAGCTGTTTCTATGAAGATGCTTCTAGATGAGGCAAACATTGAAACTGGCAGCTTCTGCGTCAAGTAAATTGTAAATGGAGGGTTCCATCTGATAGTCGAGGGCCTGAGGAGAATGAGAAGACTGCTTCCCCTGAGCAGAGGAAGTTCTGCAGCAGGACCTGCAGACTGGACTTGTAACTCTGACTACTCTCTGGCTCTTCAGTGTGCCAGCCCACTCTGTGGACGTCGGGTGTCCCCCCTCCATAACCACCTGACCAGTTCCTTAACATGAAAGTCTCTCTCTCAACTTCTGTACAGTACATATGAGCTGTACTTGCCAACGGAGCTGCAGACCAGTAAACTAAGTCATTCAGGCATGGGTCACTTACCTCTGCCTGTAGGCTGTGTTTCTTGGGTCACTGGGCTGCAGCAGACTTCAGTCTATCATGCACCACCTGATTATCATACTTCATGCCCAGCACTGAGACTTGGTTTCCCACTAGCACATGTACATCAATGCTTTGTCTAGAGACTGAACATTGGAAAATGACTTTGCATGATACAGGATGCTCATGGGAGCTGATTCCTTCTATATGGTACAAATATAGTGTATAGATACATGCCTATATAATACATATATAGTATATATAGTATAGTATGTATAATATATAGTATGATATATAGTATATATATAGTATAGTGTGTGCTATATATCCCATGTTGTATATACTATATAGTATGTCTATGCTCTGGTGTTCCAGGTGGGCTGTCATGGGTGGTCATACAAGGCGTGGCGTGGCAAACACACAATAAGGAAGGTTTCAGGAGGAACTGGGCTGCTGACAGGTAAACTGAGTCAGTCAGTCATGGGCCATTCATTGAACCCCCAAGACTGTTTTGCTTAGGTTACGGGGCTTCAGCAGACTTCAGCTCATCATGCCTCACCTGCTCATCCTGCTTCATGACCACCACTGAGACTTGGCTTCCCATTAGCACGTGGACATCGATGTTCTCTCTAGAGATGGAATGTAGAACGACTTTGTGTGATACAAGATGCTCGTGGGAGCAGGTTCCCTCCCTTCACACTGCAGATCAGCTAGTGTTTGTTGTAGTTGTTGTTGTTGTTTTACACATTCTGTCAAGGGCAAGACCCAGCAGAACACTGCTTTTCCCAGAGAAGTGATTAGGCTACAAGAAAAAACTGGATTCGTATAATTTACGGGGACCATGTTAACAGTGAGCAGAGTCAACAGGCCAAGTGGTTTTGAAAACGAACCTTGCACCCATCAGACATAACAGCAGAAGGAGGGAGCTGTATCCTCCTTTGTCACCAGATGATGAAGAGCTCACAGAGGAAAAGCAAACGCCAGGGTTCCTTCATTCTCATGACTGCTGCTCAAGTCAAAGGTGAGTTCTGCTGGACCCTCTGATGGAATCTGCCAGCATCCTGTGCTTTTTTGTTTCACCAAGTCCAAAATCAAAACCTTGGCACCGAAGGTTCCAAGGAGAAGAAAGTCTCCCCATACACCCCGATTTTTCTCCACTTTTTCAGGACATGCATGTAAATGGTCACAGCAAACACTATACAAACAGTAAATAAATCAGTGGGGAAAGATTACTCCCACCACAGAGCCAAGCAGGGAGGACAAAGGCTAGACAGAAACAAGCGCTTTCCACCTCAGCTCAAAGGCTGAGAAAACCCTGAGATATTCTGGTGCAAAAACCTGGTTGTCCTGGTAAAGGGGAAGGAAAGGATCTCCCAGCATCCCTCCTGTCTGCTCACCAGACTGAGGTTCAGGCCCCCAAAAGTTACAGGACTTTCAGCATCTCCCCAGAAACTGTGGGAAGGTGATTAAAGGATTAAAATTTGCATGTGAAGCAATAGATCTTCAAACCACCACCACCCCCCCTTGGTGTAATAGAGAAGATAAAAGCTGTTTCAAAGCTTCGGTGAAAGATGGAAGAATTAGCCAATATGTAACCGTATAGGGGGGCACTCAGAGGGGACTGAGAGGGGAGAAGGCAATGATATCCAAATAGCAATCTCCACGGAGGAAAAAATTAACCCCTGGGAATCTACATGCAAAACCCCATGGAAAGTCAGTCTAGGGAGTGGGCTCAAGGGTGGGGAGGAGGGGAGGAGCCCCTCCCAGGGAACATGGAGAGAGTGTTGAGGCATCTTCCGTTGTTATGGGTAGGAGGAGGGTAGTTGATTGAGTAGGTAGAAGGTGCCTGGGAGGAAGCTTGGCATCCCACACTGCAAAGATCCAGCCTTGAAATAAAAAGATCCAGGACCCCCTGTGATGTAAGCTGAGGCTGAGGACATTGGTCTGAGACTGCTGGGTGTAGGCAGCCTGTCTAAGGCTCAGAAGGTTTCTGGGTCAAACATCCCCAGGAATTTCCCCTCTCCTCCTCCCTCAGAGTGAAGCCCCAGGAAGCTCCCTGGTTCCTTTTAGTGCTGGTAACTGTTAAACCAGGTCCAGTAATTATGAACCCCCCCTCCCTGCCAAAGATGGCCCATCTGAGGGACTAATCCCTATTCATGTCTAATTGACCCCCTAAGAACTGTCTGCTCTCTGCCTGCCAGTGAGCCAATTGATGAGGTCGTTAAAACCGGAGCTGTGTCTTTCTTTGTAAATAAATTGTTTAGAGTTCTGATTCCCATCTAAATAGTTACAACTTTATCAGGCTCCCAGCAGTGTTCAGAATAGGATCCTGCAATAAGACTCAATTGCCACCTTGGAAATGAGACAGCCGGCGCCCATGCTCTGGCCCCCAGGACAGCTCTCTGCTCAGATACCTATCCGGGAGATACTGCCACATGACATTTTCCACCAGACACAGAACATTCTTTTGAATACACTTCTCCTTCGGGAGGGTGGAGGGGAGTGGGGGGAGGCTGGGGGGAAGAGATAAGCTGATTGATATGTGTTTCTATCTGTCTTTGTATCTCTCTGTATCTATATTGGTATCTGTATCTGCATCTCCATCTCTTTCTGAGTTTGCAAGATCCTGTGAAGAGGAGGCAGCTAGGACTGTGGGTGGCCCTGGTACTTTGGGACAGATGAGACCACAGTCTGCCCCTACCTTGGTGCTCTGGGTACCTGGAGAGCTTGGGAAAAGCCCTTAACCACAGAGCTAGACCTCAGTTTACCTCACAAGTCCCGAAAAGGGTCAGGCCATGTCAGGTCAGTGTTCCTCAATCTTTTTGTCAGCCATTATCACCCCACACAGGAGACTATTTAGATTTTTTTTTTCTGATCATCTCTCTCTCTCTTCCTCTTTGAAACTTTGATAGGAGAGATTTGCAGTGTATCTGGTTACGTGTGGTGGTATTTTAGTGGACCACAAACCATTGGAATAGCTTGGGTTTCCTAGCACTCTAAGAACCAATTTTCTGCCCTTGAGGACAATGGAGGATGCGTGGGTGACACTAAATCTCCATGTCTGATTCGTCATTGACAGAAGTCACCATCAGAACCTTAGAACTCAAAAATGTCCTCTCATGTATTTTTTAAGTTTACATTTTATGGTTCTTTGCAGGGTTGGGAAGAAAAGTAAAGTGTTCTGCTGATGGATTAATCACTTAATATTAGCATACATTCTGTAGCTTTTTTTTACAAATACATTAATTGGTGAAATCAACTGATGCAACATATATTTTTGAACTTGCTCTCTTGATTACAGTGGGGACAAATTTGCACATGATCACACAGTGTTGTGTGACATCCTTTTTGTGGATGTGTAACATTGCATCCTAAGCACAGAGGTTGACTAGTGAGGCTAATTTCAATGTGTCTCATTAGTAAATGATGCAAAGACAGATGCCGCTAACCTGCCATAACTATTTTCACATGCATTCATATTGCAAAAAATTAGGATATTCTACTTTTCCCCAAAAAAACACAAACACACTGATAATAATCAGCAAGTGAAAAACTCTCCCTATAGCTTCATACATAAAGCAGAGAAGAGATTTTTCTGTAACACAGACTGTTAATGTAAAATAACTTATTCCTAAATGCTGCCCTGGGTATACCAGAAAACCCACAGGATAAATGTCCCCTCCCCCTGCCCCTATTTAGTCATTGGTGGGATTTAGTCATTGGTGGGATAACAAAAACCACTGACCCTCAAGTGTTTCAAGTATTTGAATTTCTTTTTAACAGATAAACCTCTATAAAAGGTGGAGGTGCCATTTTCCCCACCCCTACTTAGAGGTGGTCATCTTGGATATAAGTCCTAACATGCCACAAACCAGACTTTCTGAATGGGGAGCACAACCTGGAAGATGCAAGGTGCATCTGTAAAGAAGATGTAACTAAAGGAAGTAAGAAACAGAGGAGATAAGAGAGGACAGGCATGTCGGGACCCTTGGAAGAGACATTGGAAAGAAACACATCGGTGAAAGGCACGTGAGGAGGCTGTTCCCAGTCCTCAGCAGAGACAATGGCAGCCGTTATCTTGATCTCACATTGGATTTTGGGCTACAGATGACTTTCCCCCCTCTCCTGTCCCAGCTCTCTGGGATTTTCAGACTCCTTTCCTGTGGCTTCTTGCCAGAAGGTAGCGGCAACTTAGGGCAAGCTTCCAGGTCCCATCAACTCCAAGTGAGGCCAAGGTAATTTGGCCACAAAGGATTGGGTAATTTTTATTTTATTGTTTTTTTATATATTGCATATATATGCATATATGTGCATATATTTTTTATTTATTTTGATATTTTATATTAAATATATTTAAATACATTTTAAATATATTTATATTAAATTTAAATTATTTTAAATAGATATTATATATAGATATATACATATTTAAATATATTTAAATATAATTTAAATTATATTAAATTTATATTATATTTAAATATATTTTATATTTATTTTATTTTGTTTTATTTTTTATTGATTGCATATATATATATATAATACATCATTGTCTACCCCAAGGCCCTCCCATCACTCCATCACCTGTGTACCATCTTAATCTCCTGTGCCCTCTCCCTCTCCTTACCCCACACTCCTCCCCTTTTCTTGTTCTATGCTTCAGTTCTGTAGGCAGTTTTAAATTTTTGTCTGTTTGTTTTCCCTATCTCCGTCATATAAGTGAGATCATCTCATATTTCTCTTTTTCTTTCTGCCTTATTTCTGCTAACATGATTCCTTCTTCTAGCTCCATCCATGTTGCTGCAAATGACATAAGTTTGTCTTCTTTGATTGATGAATAATATCCCATTATGTATATAGACCATATCTTTTTCAGCCATTCATCAGTTCTGGGGCATTTGGGTTGTTTCCATATCTTGGCAATTGTAAATAGCGCTGCAATAAACAGGCGGCGGGTAAATTTTTAGAGTTTAATTAGGAAACTATTATTTGGAACTCTCCCTCTCTCTCTCTCCCTCTCCCCCACTCATCACAGCATCAGACCTGATTCCCAAGGGCTCTGTGGATGTGAGGAACTCTGCAAGAATGACAGGCATCAATAATGGGCATCTGATGAACAGAAGATGCGCGAAGGGAAGGGAAAGCTGAGTATTTCTGTAAACCTCCTTGCGTTACCGCGTTTTTCACTCGCGTGCATTCCTCACTCCACAGTGTGGTGTCTAATAGTACCACACTGTCCAGCAGAGAAACTGTCACTTGTCTTCCACTGTTGGGAAAGGTGTCTATCCTAGTGGACATTGGAAGGGATTTCAGGGCAAGGAAATGACCCCACAGCCCTCAGGACTTGCAGGTTTGCAAATAATGAAGCCAACATCGGACAGATTGGTCAAAAAAAAAAAAGTCAGATGGAAGTTTAATAAGTGACAGAGACAGCTCCACGAAAAGGGGCCGGTGACATGTTCCCCATCCCGCTACAGGCAGCCACCTTGGACCAGCCTCTGGGAGCCAGGGGACAGAGCTGAGGGCCAGGGCTGCCCCGTAACACAGAAGGCCGGGGAGGTCTGGGGGGAGACGCGTGCACAAGAAGGGCAGATGCAAGTCCTGCTTGTTATGGACTTGCATCCGGGATGAGGGAGCCTTGAAGGAGACGTGGTGGGAAGACCTGCAGAGACACTTAGGGGAGACGTGGCCTGGCTGAGAGACCCGAGGCGAGGCTGACCATGTGGCTGTTGTGTTGACTTGGATCTTGATTTTGTGTGCTTCCTTCCAGACTTGCCTGGCCCCTCCGCCCCTTTCCTGTGAGTTCCCACACAAGGGGCCTTCAACTTGTCACAAGCTTTGGGCCTCAGGGGTGCTGCTTTGGGTGAGCCCTGTGTGGCCTGGTACCTACCTGTGGATAATTTGGGTGTTTCATTGGGAAAATTTGCTTTCTCTTCCTTTCCCCCTCCACGTACCCTATTCTAGTCAAGTCCTCTGACACGAAGTCTGTCTTATCTTTGTGTGCACAGACGGCTGAACTCCATTAGGATATGCAAGAGCACCCCTGTCTGCGTACTGACAGCGTCTGTCTCTGCATACCTGTGAGACCCAGCACCACTGAGCTCGCCTACGTGGCTGAGGTGCCATCTTGAATGGCTCAGCTGAGGCAAGGGAGGTTGGGGGCAAGATGGGGAGGTCTGAGGGAATACAGAGAAAATGGGGGTACCGCTGCCTGCCGCATGGAGCAGAGATACGGGATGAGGTCTTCCTAGAAAAGACTCTAAGAGAGAAATTCAGATAGCAACATCAGAAGCAGCTGCTACCCAGCCGGCCGGCAGGCTTTTGCCCCCCCAAAAAGGAAAAGAAAAGATGTATCTTGAGATAAGTGGAGTCATCTTCTTAAACCCAAGACCTGTCCACTCTGTGTAAGGGCTTAAGGGAGCGCAGGTCTGAGAGGTAGTGCAGTGCAGTCCATGAAGTCTTCCAAGCACCAAGCCCTGGCTTTGTGTTCAAAATGAACTCGGGTCAAAAGGGGAAGAAGCCGCCAACCAGTAAGATCACAGTACATACCTGCGCGTAGCAGCTGCCACTCAAATGCAGTTTAACAGCAGGGTTTATTAACAAGGGAATTCAACAGGGAAAATGAAAAGTCCTCAAAGCCACCAAGTGGCAATTATTTGACCCAGTCACCATGCTCAGTCCCAAAGGTCCCAAAGACACAGTTCAAGATGGTGCCCCCTTGCCCCTCCACACGTGAGGCAGGCACTCTGCAAAGTCCAGTCTTTCTCTGTCATCTTCTCTTCTCCTCCATTGTTCCGCACTGCTCTGCTTTTCCAAGTCTCTTCAAACTTCTTCCACAATTGCTGATGCACAAATCAGTTTTCCCCATCCCTGGCCATCTCCAGGGACCAGCTCACTATGCCACCTTGCTGCGGTGCCACACTCTCCACACCGGCCACTCTTCTGCCGGCCTCCATGGCTCCTGGCCACCTCCAACTCACTCTTCCAGGGGGCTTCTGCTCTGCCTGGTCAATCGAGCTGCTCTTTACCTGCTACAGACTGCCATTCCCATCTCTCCTCTCCCCAGAAGTCTGTCTCTCTAGGCTCTGCTCCTTGCCTTTTTATAGCTCTCTCTCTTTTTTTCCAAAAAAGTCTTTCTCTTTTTTTTAAAAGGCTCCAATTTCCCTCTACACAGCCTCTAAGTGATACATTCCCTTGTCTGGGTTCACACCTGGAATTTGCAACAAAGTAAAAGTTCCCTTATCCTGTTGAGGCCTCTTTCACCTCCGTGTTGTTGAGGCACAGCTAATGGCATCAATGCCTAAATTTCAATACTGCCCATGTTGGGGTCCCGGCTTCAAAACCAGACCCAGACCCTGAACTTCGACTTTGCTGGAAAGCGACTGCCCCTGAGGCCTCTGTGGGTCCCATCCACGGAGGGAGACACCCCCACGGACACCTCCTCCAAGGGTTGGAGCTCCTCCAAGGGTCGGAGCCACCAGGAGGAGCCTCCAGCCCGCTGGAACAAAGTGACATGTGTGTGCATGTGTGTGCACGTGTGTATGCGTGTACGTGTGTGTGCGCATTTGTGTGTGCACGTTTGTGTGTGTGTGTTTAAGTGTGTGTGGCCTCCGGTCAGAGCGGCTGGAGCTGGCTGGGGAAGGCTCAGCTCCAGTGCGGTTGAGCGCCTCCTGTCAGGGTGGAGATGGCTCCCCAGGAGGCTTGGCCAGCACCCCGTCACCCCATCACCCTGCCATCCGCAGGCAGCCGGCACCTCCTCCCACGGGGGCTCATTTACCAAGAGCACGTCCAGAAGTCCAGAATCAGTCATGGGGAAGGGGACTGACAAGCTGTGACAACCCCAGCAGCCCTGTGGGGGGCGGAGGGGGGTCAGCAGGGCTCAGCGAAGGGGGGCTGGAGGCAGCCCCCCCTTGTTCTTATTGCAGCCTCAGGCACTCCCGCAGGCGGGGGAGGGGGGGCTGCAGGTTGGAAGGGTCCCCACAGTGGCCACTCCCCCAAAGGCCAGACCACAACAATCAGTGGCCTAGTTATTTACTGTCACCCACAAACCACAAGCAGCTGGACCATCCAGACACCCCGCATCTCTGTTAAAGCCTGTCAGCCCAGCCAGCCAGCCAGCTGCCCTGAAGCCCCAGCACCCCACTGCGGGCTTGAAAAGAGTTTCTCCTCCTCCCAGCTCTCCTTTTTCCTCTCCCCTCCTCCCTCCTCCCTCCCTCCCTCCTCCCTCTCTCCCTCTCCCCTTCACTCTCCTCCCCTCTCCCCTTCTCCTTT
>PVHY01011627.1:24678-47365 GCA_004024945.1 Uropsilus gracilis | reverse complement strand
TTTTGCATATCAATGGTAAAGGTGATCAGTGAAAATGCTAATGAAGAGTGTGTAGCCTGCTTTGGAGAGAGAAGCAGGCAGATAGCTGTATCCAGTTAAGGTTAAAGGTAATTGCAAAGGAACTGCTTGTAGCCTGCTTTGGAGAAAGAAGCAAGCAGATAGGGGTAAACAGTTAAGTAAAGTCAGAAAGTCTCTTTTTACCCTGTTTCAATGTGTATACATCTGTGTCTGTCCATATATGAATATGTATGCACATACTCATCATATGTCCAGAAGCAACATTTTTTTTGTCATTTGAAAATATTTTTATTTTGTAATTATCATAGCACATCAGTCATGTTTTCTTGGTTATATTGTACCCCTTATACCCCACCCCACTACATCACCCTGGGATTTTCTTTTTCTTTTTTTTTCCAAACTATGTCCTTTTTTGGGGGGGCTGAGCATGGTGGTACATGCCTGTAAGCGGCAGCCAAGGAAGCCGTGGCCAGGGCCAGAGATCGCAGTTTGAGTCCCACCAGGGGCACCTAGCGAGACCTAGTCCCAAAAAAATAGCTGGGCGTGGTGGCATAGGTGGGCTTGGTGGCACACGCCTGTAATCCCAGCTACCTGGAAAGCTGAGGCTGGGGATCGCTTGAGTCTGTGGTACCCTGGGCAATGTGAGCCTGACATTCCATGGGCAAAAATAGAGAGACCTAATCTCAAAAAAAGCAAAAACAAAAACAAAAACCAAACTATGTCCTTTTTTCCCCCTGGGTGTGGACTTGCCCTCCTGGACAGCAGCAACAGATGAGGCTTCAGCAGCAACATTTTGAAACAGCTCAGCCTTCAAGGAATACTGCCTGTGAAAGGGGACTCAGCATGGTCACAAGGTCTTTGTCCTCATTCTTAAGAGTCCCCAAAATATACCAATCAAAACATTTATATTACTTATCTACATATTATTTAATTTCCTCTGCATGTGTATATGCATGTGTGTGTAGATATTTATTTCAAACTTTCTGATTTGTTTTGTATTAATGATAATTAAAAAAAAATTTATGTTAAGAAATGTTTCCATAGTTCTATTTATGTTCTGTTTAAAAGGAGGAGAAATTTTTTGGGATGTGGGCTTGGGGTGTAAAATAGTTGGAGAGGAGAGCAGAAATAGAAGAACAAATGTACCAAAGGGAAATACAAACCTTATTTGTATTTCTACCTTAACTCACTGCCATAAAAGCTCTGCCCTGGGCCTGTAGGACTGAGGCCTGAGGCCACATACTATGAAGTTACTGAAGCTTAAACACCCAGATCCTCTCTTGTAGGACCCACTGAGGGGACCCTGACCATACAAGCATAATGTCAACGTTTCTTTAATTTTTTTTTTTTATTATTGATAGTTTAGAAGTTTCTTCCTCATGTCATTATTGGTAATGTCAAATAAATTATGGTTAAATTTAGGAAAACATCTATCCAATTTTTTCATATGGAATTCTTCAAGATGGAGACATGACAACTAAGCATGCATCTGACTCTCAACTGGGCCCTCTGCTCAAAGGTCACTCTCAGGATAGCTGAAAAAATTCATACAGGGTCTTTGAGTGCAGAGTCTCTGAGAATTCATGTGATTCTTGCAACTGTTAAAAATTAACACAACAAAAAAACATAAACATGGTGTCTAACAAGTAGGTGATGCCTAACTGTGTGATTCTGGGGAATCACTTTTCTTTCTTGAATTTTTCTTGTTTAAAATGGGAGCTTACAAGGCTGGGTATGGTGGCACATGCCTGTAAACGGCAGCCTAGGAAGCTGTGGCTAGGGCCAGGGATCATGATTCGAGTCCTGCCTGGGGCACATAGTGAGACCTACTTCCAAAAAAGTATAGATGGGTGTTATTTGTTAGGAGTCGTGTGAGGAATGTAGAAATGAGACGGAAGAGATTGATAACGATTAACTCACAGACTGGGGACCACAGAGCATGGTCTGAATTGGCCCCCGATCTGTGCTGCTCTCTGATCGTCATCAATCTCTTCGGTCTCATTTCTTCTTCATTCCTCATACGACTCCTAACAGCTGGGCGTGGTGGCACATGCCTGTAATCCCAGCTACCTGAGGCTGGGGACTGCTTGAGTCCATGGTACCCCTGGCAACGTGAGCCTGCAGTTCCACAGGTAAAAATAGCGAGACCTAGTCTCAAAAATAAATAAAAATAAAGGGAACTTACAATGTTAACAGTCACTGTGGTTTTCTATGGCAAACAAGGCAGCGCCCACTCCTTTTCTCCACCCAGTTGTGACAAAGGGGTGTGGAATGGACCCCAGATGCTCCTATGGTCCCAAGGTGCCATGAGAGTTGTGTACCATGGCTGGTGGTCCTTGAGTGCAGCCTTGCTGTTTACACAGGTAGACTGCCCTTGCTGTGCTTGCTCAAGGGCAGACTTGCTGCGAGGATGATTCCATCACAAATGGTTGGAACTCAGATTTAATTCAGAGTCTCAGACTTAACGTGTCCACTAAAATCACTAGGAGGTGCCAACTGATCATCTGAATTCCAGGTTAAAACCCGTAACACTGGCCTGCACTGTGGGGGTTCATTGGAAGTCCTAAAGTGGACAGTCTTAGGCTCGTGGGGCAACATACACCCCATTGGACGTTGGTCTTCTTGTTCCTACATCAGTGTTTACAGGCTGTGCATGTTGGTGATCTGACTGCAGCTCCTGGAAGAAATGTGACTCATCCACCAGTGTGTTGCCTTCCCTCCCCTGGAGTCCTCTGCTCCAGATATCTGCATTGTCTACTTCTGACCTCCCTTAGGAATTTGCATGGGTAGTGTCATCTGAGCAAGGGTGTTAAATCTGCAACCCTCACCACCCAGACTAAAAACTCTCCAGCTCCTTCTTATGCTTTATTTTTCTTGATCACACTTATACCATTTGACAAGTAATAATTATATGTATAGTGTTTGGTCTAATTGCCCCACCTTCAAATGTAAGCTCAATGAGGACAGGGACTTTTGTCTGTCCTGTATGTAAACAATACATGGGATACATAGGTAATAGATAATCAATTAATACTGATTGAATGCACTTCCAGAAGGTACTTTTGATTTCTAGGCATGAATAGGAGAAATGGGTAATGACTATATCAGGAAGCAAAAACATTTCCAGAAATGCCTAGCTGACTTCTCCTTACATCTCCTTCATCAAAATTAAATCCTGCAGCCACTCATAGCTGCAAAGGAGTCTGGAATGAGTATTTTTAGTTGGATACACTATCATCCTTAAACAAAATTATTTTGTATGAGGGGAAAGGCAACATACTATAGTGTTTACCACACAGGTCTATCATGAATTAATGATTCAAAACCTCAGAGGATGATAATTTTCATGCTGGTGGTCCTTGGACCATACTATAAGAATGGCCAGAATAACATAATGAACTTGGTGCAAACCTTTCTTAAGTATTTCTGGGTGGACATACTGGTCATAGATATCTTTTGTCTTGCTACTCAGAACATACTTCACCCCCACTGTTATCTCCATCTCTTTTGAGAAATATTCTTATTTCTATCACCACTCTTACCCCCATACAGAGTTATAGCAGCAGCAGTCTTGGAGGTCTTGTTCATAGATCATGTGCCCACACACCTGACCCAAATTGCTGAAGTGGAATCACATGCCCATGAATTTGGCCTTGGAACTATGATTTTAAGTCTCTCTGGATGACTGGATCACATAAGCCATGAGCTGCTGACAGATGCATGTTTTACATTATGAACTAGAGCAGTTGAGAGGCTCTTACGGTTTTTTTTTTTTTTTTTTTCTGAGTCTCTGATAGTCATTCCAGATTCCTGGTTCTGTCCTTGGCCTGGTGGTTCACAGCAGGTTCCATGTCTGGCTAGCTTGAATGAGAGCTTCGCGGCAGTCCAGAGTTGTGTAACATACATACAAACTCATGGCAACTGAAACAGGAAGAACTCTGGAGATCAGGTGCTGGGTTTTGGGAAGAAGAAGTGAAACATGGCAGTTTCCTTATTAGCTAACAGTGGACAAAAGACCTGGGTGGGGGAGAGTTTCTCCCCTCTGGCTGTTTTGTAGCTGCTTTCAGCCACACAGGTGAACTCACTGCTAATGGGAGGTTTCCCCAGGGGACTTCTAGGATGAGGGTCTAGAGATCTGGGTTTATTTCCACTCACTCTGCCCTTCTGTCTCTGGCTTCCACGACTCATAAAATGCCTGCCAGCTGGACTGGAAAGGCAGTGTGGCACAGAAATAACCACAGATTTTCAAGTCTATAAATACAGATTCTACACGCTCTCAATCTTTATAACCAAATTAGTTCATGTCCTTACATCTCATTTTTAGACCAGTGACAATGATTCCCACCTGGGAGGACTGAATGAGCTTTTGTGTGTGGGGCCAACACAACACCTGGTAGATCTCTCTCAACAGCAGAGCAGCCCCAGGCCTGGAGGCTCTGCTCATCTCAGAGCTGAGGTCTGGAGAGGGAGGTAGCGTCAGTGCCCAGACAATGGCTCACTGTGTGTTTTCTGCAACAGGCCAAGCACTGAGCTTCCCTGGGATTGAAGGGCTTTGTTTTTGTTTTTACAGCAACTACTTTTCACTTCCTTTAAGATTGCCCCACACTACGCACACCTAATAGCTAGAATCCATTGGGATGGGGAGAGGCCCTGGGAGGAGAGGAGAAACGTTCCATTATTTTTGTCTTTCCATTTATTTTGACTTGGCTGGCGTCCATCACATCCCAGGCACCTCTATGTGTTCTGCACATATTATTTCCTGCTTTCATCTCCCTTGGCTGATAAGTGTAGCAGATGGGCTAGAGCTGTCAAATGCTATTGCCAGCTCACCCAGACACCACTGAGGTTGTTCTAAAATCAATTCATAATTTGGAATTAACTGCTGGCCTAGAATAGCTGGTGTGGGCATGGGCTTCTGAACAGAGCTTGGGCCCAGCCCTCAGCCCAGCTGGGCAGAGGGATCCCCTTTTATTATGCAGCCAGTTCTGTTCCAAGGTGCAGCTGGGCTCCAAATACTCTTGAACCCCTACTGGAAAAACTAGAGAGAGAGTGAGAGAGAGAGAGAGAGAGAGAGAGAGGAGACAGTGAAAAGGGGAGGAAAAGTAGGAAGAAACAAAGGGAAGAGCAGGCAAGTCACTGACTCTGTAATGATACTCATTCCTTTATTATCGACTGTGTTCATCTTAACAGGACTGGGGCCTGCAACTGCTGGCAGCACTGAAGTGCAGGCGCATTTCAGTTCAACAGAGAAGCCTCATCCTAAGCCAAGGAGACATAGGGTAATGTTATATATATATATTTATATATTACATATGTCCTGCATTGTCACAGAGTGACAAGAATGGGCCACTGCATTGTTAACTGCTGTCCTAAAGAAAGACCATCACCATCGCAACAGACATGGAAATTTGGTCCTAATCAAGGCCCTTTCTTTGCCAGTCACACGTCTGATACAACAAAAGGGAAAAAGAGACTGAGACCCAGCCACCCTGGTGGCCCTGTTCCCAGCATAACTTATACCCCCATGGAGGAAAACACACATGTAGACACACACACACACACACACACACACACACAGACACAAAACTGCAGGCAGGAGCTCCTCCTCCGACTACACCTTGGGCCCAGCCTTCAGACTGGGGTGGTGAAGTTGGATATTTTGTGCTATAAGACATTGAGGGTTGAGTGACCAGACAGTGCAGGTGGTGTATCCAAGGGATGAATGGGGGTGATACGTGCTGCTTTATCCACAAACAAGAAAGCGGTCAGTGGGGGAGGTGGCTCCAGGCAGGCCTATAGGTGTCCCCGGGGCCCGAGGGATGTCTACATAGAACTCCTGTCCCAGTCCCAGTCACAGCTCTAATCCGAATGCTGAGTCTCGATCTCCTGGGCTCTTATGAAAATGTTATTTCCTTAAAGGACAAGAGCAAATGGCAATCAAGTTGCCCACCCATCCAGTCTGGTAATTACAGCAGAAATGATAGCATTGTTGAATTAATCCAAACCACCACTTGATCCTTTGAGCAAAACCTGGAGTGACCAAGGGTTCATTTCCTGATGGAAAGAGAAACAGGGTCACCAGCTCCAGTGCCACCTCCCACACACCAAATTTCAAGCAGATCTGTCAGTTCAGGCCTTTCTTCCATCATTGAACTCCTCTTATTCCAGGAACTGGAGGCTCCCCCCTAGCAGGGAGTTTGGAAACCCTAACCCACTTGTTTTCTCTCATGGATCATGACCTCTTCATCCTGCCACCAAAATATATACTTAATGAGGTAAGTTAGTGAACATTAATCATCTTTCTGTTTTTGGTAGAAATTTCCTTATCACTTGAGTTACCTGGAGACATCTGGGATGTGGCAAAGGTAAGTGTAGAGCATTTCCCCAGAGACCAGTTTGCACAATGCTAAAGAAAGAAGTACCCAGCAAATGTGATCCAGAATTCAGGGTAATAGGCAAAGCTGGCGAATTATGGCTGCATCTCCAACTCCTGTGCTCCAGAATGGGAAAAGCAACAGATTCCACTCAGTTGTTTATCCAGGGGGACAAAGACATTGTCAGTTCCACTATGAGCTGTGGGAACATGACTGAGGGAGCAGTGTCTCAAACACAGGACATTGGCTTGATGACTTGTTGGTCAAAGTTACTTCACGGAGGAGAAAACAACAAAGGGATCCAGAGAAGGGCCTTCCCTTTGTGATTCCATGTTGTTTCTGTGCTGTTCCATTTCCTGGAGGTATCAAGGAGGCAGCCACTGGTTGGTTCACAGTTTCCCTTTCAGGGTCAGGAAGGTGGCTGAAAGCCGAGTTTGGGAAGCCATGGGTTTTTGCCAAAGTGGACAAGCATGAATGGTGTTGGTAAGGGTATATGCAGTCCTTGGAAAGAAGCCCAAGAGGTTGAAAGAGATGTCTGAGGCCCAGAGAGTGGAGAGTGGGGCTCTGTCCACTGGGAGTACAGACCCAAACCTCAAGACTTCTCTTGTCCTCTGAGGACACCGAGTCCCAGAAAGTGCTTAGGAGCTGCTCACCATCAGTAGAAGAGATGGAGACTATGAAGTGAGACTGATAGAAAAGGTATTCTCTTCTCAGGCACTGGCCACCTTCCCTTCTGAGGGCAGCTGACAGGAAGAGGCTGGAGGTGTGACTGGGGGAGTAAGGGGCTAAAGTCAGAAGAAAAGGAGGCTATGCAGTGACCTCGACAGGCTCAGGCGAGGGCATCACTCCCAAACTAACGAGCTCCATGAATAAATAACATTAATTAAATAAGGGAGGCTAGAAAGGCAGGTAGAGGCAGCTCTGCCACATCCCCTGCCCCTCATACATACACACACATACATGCACACACACACACACACGCACACGCACGCACACATACACACATACACACACCCCGAGAGGCGGATGAGATGATCCAGGGTTGGCTGCCCCATCCCAGGAGTCCATCTGGTGGGCAGTCTGCATAAGGGTGTCATTCATGGTCTAGCACTGTCGTGGGGCGCAGAGGAGTGGGGGCCAGTGCGGCATGTGTGGTGGCAGGTGAAGGCCGCTGAGGACTCTGGCACCTGTGGGGCATAGAGACGTGGTGGGTGAATTAGGGAGTGCCAGGAGAGCAGAGGGAGGTCTTTCCTCATCACCCTGTTGCTGGAGAAAACCCTCCCCAAGGCTCCATGCAACACCCTCTCATTGGCCCCAATCAACCCAGGGGTCCTACCCTCTGAGCACACTGCCCACACTGACTAGGGTGCCACTGACCAGGATCTGGACTTTCGGACTTTAGACGTGGAAGGTCTTTCCAGAAAGCTGTCCAGTCGCATGAGCCTCTCCATGTGTAGTGCCCGGGGATCTTGTTCTTGGTCGTGAGAGAATTCCATCTCAAAGACAGCTGGAGGGGACACATCCAGCTCCAAAAACATAATGTTTTCAGCCTACCGTGGGGAGAGGGCACCAGGCATGAGCAGCAGTCCCCAGGACCGTGCTTTTCAGGGGCACAGTAAATATGGGATAGCAAGGGAAGGAAAGAGGCAGAAGAAACCAAGCTGTGAGCGTCACGCCTCCCACGGGTTCTCTGGAAACCCCCCTCCTACTTCCCAGTGTCTTACCCTGTACCTGGGGTGGGACCCCATTGCCATGGCAACCCGCGCATACTGGCTGATAGGCCGCTTATAGCCCACTGCAGATGTTGGTCGTTTCTTCATTTGGCTGTTATTGCTGTAGGGAAGAGACTTACTGTTATTCCCTGATTAGAATAATTTTCCTACTAACACAGAGGAAAAATGATATCATGACAAATTTAGTATCACTCAGGTAGCTGGGCGGCCCTGCAGAGCACATGATCTGGAATTTTCTTCCCATGTACTAATGCAACCTGGCAACTAAAATGAATCTAACACAAGGAGGTACACATTTCTTCAATCTTATCTTATTTTTCAAATTCACGTACTGATTTTATATACGACATAGACTCTTCTTTCCATTTCTTCACAGAGATGAACACCATAAAATGATTAAAGCCTCAGGCTTGAAATACAAGGGTCCCCAAGTTGCCAAAAGAATCTTGAAAATGAGCAAAGTTGGAGGAGTCACATTTCTTGGTTTCAAAACTTATTACAAAACTAGTAGTCAAGACAGTATGTAACTTGCATAGAGATAGATATGTAGACCAATGGGACAGAACTAAGAGTACAGAAGTAAACCCATACATCATGGTTCCCTGGTTTTCGACAAGAGTGCCAAGATCACTCAGTCTTGCGGAGTGTAGTATAACCAACTCTCATGGACAATCGCAGGGCAACTGGACTGTTTGTGATGCCCATTGTTGTGCAAGCATCAGGTTCACCAATCTGCATACATTCTCTATTGGTTGTAGCAGTCACACATACACCAGGCAGGGCAGGCCAGGGCCAAGGCCTGGGGTGGGGATGTGTAGGGGGAAGAATTGGAAGGCCCCAGCACCCCAAGAATCTTTAATCTCTTTCCCTGAGCTCTTTTGGGGTTTTCTCATGCTTTCTCTCTTGCTCTCTCTAGTGTGCTCTCCTATCAAGTGCATGCTTTCCTAGACCAAGTTGTATACACTTATACACATGCAAACCCCCTGGGCACACAATCATGGGGAAGATGCATTCTCACAGGTGCTAGTTACAGGGCAATGGAGGAAAAAGCCTGACCAACTCACATATCCTCAGGGAGATAATAGTCATTTCATAGATAAACGATCCTGGAACAACTGACAACCCCCAAGCCAAAAAATGAAGTTGGACCCCTACTTGCACCCTATATAACATATAGGCTGCATTTTTTTTGTGCTCAACAAGCTTGTTTTTAAGATTTATCCACATAATGTAGTTCAAGATTACCTTACTAAACTATATTAGTTTAAGGATTCAGTATAGCATTTCATCTGTTTTTTTTTTGTTTGTTTGTTTGTTCGGTTTTTTTTTTGAGGCTAGGTCTTGCTATGTTGCCCAGGGTACCACAGACTCAAGTGATCCCCAGCTTCACCCTCCCAGGTAGCTGGGGTTACAGGCATGTACCACCATACCCAGCAATTTTTTGGGACTAGATCTCACCCATGGACTCAAACAATTCCCAGTCCCGGCCTCCTCCATAGGCTGGGATTAAAAAGGCATGTGCTACCGCGCCTGGCCTTTTTTTTTTTTCTTTTTCTCTTGTTGATGGATATCTAGGTTAATTTTCCCCCTTCTCTTTTTCCTCTTCAATGAACATGAGTACATGAACATTTCTGTGCAGATATCTTAAAGTACCAGGAACGGGGTATTGGATGGTAAGGTCTATGCATTTTTCACTTTACTAGGTATTGCCATATCACTTTTCTTTGTTCGCCAAATCACTTTACAAAGTGGCTGGACCTAGGAAAGTTTTCATTGCTCTATATCCTGGCCAAGTACGTCGGACATCTTAATTGCAGCAATTTAATGAGTGTGCGTTAATTTTATTACTCAAACAAAAAGGAAAGGAAACAAGAAAGGTGTTCTGTTTTGAAAAAAAAAATGGTACAGGTTTTGGAGAAAGACAGATCAGAGTCTGAATGTGGAATCTGTCCCTTAAAGCTCTATTACCTGGGGAAGGAGCTCACTGACCTCCATCACATACAACAGCTGAGATTAAACAAGATCAGGCTTCAGGGTCCACTCACCAGGGCTCAATAAGGGGCTGTGATGGTTATTCTCAGTTCTACTTGCTAATTTCCAGCAGGGATACATATGAGCAATGAAAAAAGCCAGCAGACGGTCAGGAGACAGAGGAGAAGAAACAGGCCACATAATTTGCGGGTAGGACATTCTGTCCTTGAGGAGAACAAGCTGTGCAGAAAGAACAAGGCCTGCCTCCTGCAGCAGAGCGTCAGGACCTAGCATTCTTGTGGTTAGTTTCATCCATCTTATAAAGGAGCTCAGGACCCCACTCAGAGGTCCCTGCTGGCCCCTCTCATAGGAAAAAAAAAAAAAAAAGGATCAGGCAGCACTCACCCCAACTGCCCCACTGTGGGAGAGCTTCCAGGAGGTGGGGAGACTGGCTGTGAAGAGGCACCAACTCCTGACAACTCCAGAGGCATTTGTTATTTGTAAAATAACAACTGACCATTTATAAGCTATGTTCTACACATCCCATTTGAATGTGATGATGACTTCCTAATAGACAAGGAGACTGAGGCTAGAAAAGCCAGGTCCCTTTTGGGTCCAGAGTTATACAATTAGAAACCCATGGGAACTGAATCTTCCCAAGTACTCTTTCTAGGATGGCGCATTCTTTTTCCAGAGGTCACACAGAACAGCCTGGGACTAAAGCCACCTTGCAGCCTGCAGACTCTGGGGAAAGGACAGAAGGACAGGGCTGCATGAGCAGCATCAACTGACCCAGTAAAGATGCCAAGGCAACTCTGGGGTGGCACACAGAAAGGGGTGGGGGAGGGGAGCCTGTAAGTGGGACACCACATTCCCACTATTCCCTTTTGGGCCCCAGGCCTCCTTTCCCAGCTCAATCCCTTGTAGGATGGAGTGGCTAGCTGCCCAGAGCCAAGGTCGAGGTTGTGCTTGCATCCCTCTCCCAGCAGACACAACAGCCATCCTATGCTCAGTGTCCCCAGGTTCTCCTAGGACTCACCCCATCTTTTTCCCTCTTAATAAAGAGTCATCTCAAAAAAGAGTCATCTCTTAGCTCCATCTTGGGGGCTCTGTGCCGTCACCTGCTTTCCTTCTCCAGTTCTGAATGCAACTACTACATCACAGGCTGTGTTTCCTTCCAGGCCTATCCCCTACACCTATCTTCTGCACAATCCATGTGTCCCATGAGTCACTACCCCACTTGTCCACACTATAGCTTGTCCTTCCCCACCTGTCCCACAACCTGTAGAGGAGGTGGAAGCCTCCCCTCCTCCATTTTCAAAGGCCTGTGAATAAATGAGTGGCACAATCCAGAGCTGGGGAATGCTCCGAGATAAACTACCTCGGTTATGAACCCACTTTGACTTTTATTTTTAAGAGACTAGGTCTTGCTATGTTGCCCAGGGTTGTCTCAAACCCACGGCTCAAGTGTTCCCCAGCCTCAGCCTCCCAGGTAACTGGATTACAGGCGTGCACCACCATGCCCGGCTGACTTTGACTTTCTATCCTGATTCTGTTTAGAGCACCTTAAACTTGGAGACAACCTGAGTAAAAAGTCAAAATCTGAAACAAAACAAACTGCCCTGCACATGCACTATTATTATTATTATTATTATTATTATTATTATTATTATTATTGCCTATGCATTTCTAAGGGATGAGGCAGCTGGCTTCCTCCAGCTTCCAGTTATTGTAACAATGGCTCTGCCTCTGCATAAGATGTTGGCTCTGAAGGACCACCTCCTCCAGGCCAGTTCCAGGCCTGGCACCTTTCACATGATCTCAAGTCAGTCATAACCCAGGAGGCAAAAGTATCACCCCAAGAACAGGTGAAGAATACCTGCTCAAAGGGTTAAAATCCTGCTTAAGGTCACAGGTAAGTGGCAGAGCGGGGACAAGAATTCTGTATGTTCTCAGCCTGAGGTCCTGTCTCTTGCTACTGTGCCATGAGACCTTTAAGAAGACTCTAGGGTGTTTAGGGGTGCAAAGGCTGATGGGAGAAAGTCATCAAAAGAATTCTGTGGACACAGACACTGCCAAGCATAGAACCCTTAGGAGACAGTTGATACATTCAATTAAAATGAAAGTCTACGAGAAACTGAAAACAAAAGATCACACTTACAAAGTAGTAGAACTCACTGCAGCTGGATGAAAGAACATTTTAACAAAGTAGCTTGAGCCTGGTAAGGTGGTTTATGCCTGTAAGCTTCAGCCTTTGAAGCGGCTGGGGCTAGGGATCGTGGTTTGAGTCCCGCTTGGGGCAACACAGCGAGACCTAGTCCCAAAAAATAGCTGGGCATGGTGGCATGCACCTGTAATCCCAGCTACATGGGAAGATGAGGTTGAGGATTGCTTGAGTCTGTGGTATCCCGGGCAACGTGAACCTGTGGTTTCCATGGGGAAAAATAGCGAGACCTAGTCTCAAAACAAAACAAAACAAAAAACAAAGTAGCTTGTTTTGCAACCATCCCAATCCAGGCAGGTTCATCATAGGCTCTAGCAGCTTAAAGAATGTTGGAACACTTGGCATCATCTTCACAGGATTTTTTTTTTTTTGAGACTAGGTCTTGCTATTTTTGCCTGTGGAACCGCAGGCTCTCATTGCCCGGGGTACCAGACTCAAGCAATCCCCAGCCTCAGCTTCCCAGGTAGCTGGGATTACAGGCACGCGCCACCACGCCCAGTTGATTCACAGGATTCTAACCATGAACAGGGGAAAACAGCCATTTGAATTCCCCTCTCCTCAAGGTGATGCAGCCCATTTAGGCTAGCCTCCTAGATGTGCCCACTCACACATACACACCCACTGGGCCAAGTGTGTACAATCATCGGAAGGGCACAACACCACAGGTGCTGGTCATAGAGGCTAATGGCAGAAGGACGTGAAAAACCCTGTGAAGTCATTTACCCTACATAGCTTCACTACAAATTGTTTCTGACTGTGGAAGGCACCTCACCTGCAGCAGAGGCACAAGCGACAAGGGAAAAATGGAAATGGGATGCGTTTCCAAAATAAGTGGATCTCTGCCTTTTCTTCACAATAACTCCTTGTTTTGGACAGAAGCATAAGGAAGGGTGGTTGTGTGGGGTGGATGCTTGTGGCTAGCGTGGCAGGAGGGCAAACACTTTTCTCACCAAAGCTTTCTAAAGGGGCAGCGTGACTCAAGGTAATTTATTTTGAACAATGCTTTTCCCTCTTTCTTTGAGCTGCCTCAGTGTTCACTTCTCCAGAACACCACAGTCAAAGGAAAGCAAATTATGCCTCGGTTGGATGGATGGAGCGCACGGAACAATGCACTGATTAGTTAAATATGCTTTGGGAAGAAAGAGTTTTTTTCAGCCCTAATTGAGTTATGTTGCAAGGAATGGGACCCAGTGCTGAAAAGAAGTCCTCCCCGCCAGCGTGGCAGCTGGTTCCACATGAGGAGGGGATTTTCCTCAAAATGGGGAAACTAAGTTCACAGACTTCTCCACTTTCAGCCTTAAACTGTGAAATGAGGAGCTTGGGGCAGATTATTCCAGAGGCTGGGCTACCCCATGGCTCTCTGAGTTGAGTCAGAACCCAAATTGGGATTCCAATTATAAGGAAATTATTTTAAACCACCCACTGCTGCTAACAGAAAGGTAATTTAAAAAATTTGCTTCACATAGAAAAGGTCTACCTCTATTTTTACTTTTCTTTTGTATTTTTGTGATCTTTTTCAAGTTCTAAAATAAATGTGACTTACTGTGTTTTCCAGACAGCAAAATGGACTGTGACATTTAAATATTTTTTTAAATTATAGCAGTAATTTAGCATCACATGCAGTTGTATTCTTGACCTAATACTTATAATACATCTTTTTGAAGTAATTTATGTATATTTTCTTAGAGAAATCTTTAATAATAGTATATATCATTTACATTTAAGTACAATAGAAAACATTAGCATGTCATCATTGCCTGAATACCTTTTACCCTTATCCAGATATATCTGGATTTTTTCTTTTTCTTTCTTTTTTATTTTTAAGGGACTAGCTTTCGCTTTGTTGCCAGGGTTGTCTCAAACCCGTGGACTCAAGTGATCCTCAGCCTTCCAGTAACTGGGGTTACAGGCACGTGCCACCACACCCAGCTTTTTGGATATTTTCTTTTTCTTTTTCTTTTTTTTTTTTTTTGAGACTAGATCTCACTATTTTTGCCCATGGAACTACAGGCTCACGTTACCCGGGGTACCATGGACTCAAGCAATCCCCAGCCTCAGCTTCCCAGGTAGCTGGGATTACAGGCGCATACCACCACGCCCAGCTATTTTTTGGGACTAGGTCTCGCTGTGTTGCCCCAAGTGGGACTTGAACTGTGATCCCTAGCCCCCGCTGCTTCATAGGCTGAAGCTTACAGGCACAAGCTACCGTGTCCGGCTTTTTTGGATATTTTCTATACAAAATATAAACTCTGTATGTAGTCTGAGCAGGTACATACATATTTTGTATAAAGCAGCAAGGTTGAATTGTATGTAAGTTGAACCAGAATTTTGAAAAAACTTGCAAATAAATTTATGCCTTCACATTTTTAATATAAAATTTGCAGGAACACAGTCCAACTGGAGCCAGGTAGAAGCACCCATAACACAGACCTACAAATACAGAGTGGGGAGCAACTCTATGCAGACTGAAGTCAAAGAGGCTTCCATGTGGGAACAGATTCTTTTCAAAGAGTTACGAGAAAGAAAACACAAGAGGTAAGTGAAGGCAAACAGCCTTCAGAATGATTATAGTTCTGACTTTGTAACTGCAAAGAAAAAATTTTCTTTCTGCATGATAGTCCTCCAGCAAGAAGGGTGATGAGGAGAAAGGAAAGGTAGGAAAAAGCAGCACAGGCAACTAGCTCCACCGAGTCCAGCCCAGAACCGTTGCCAGAGATCCTTCTGAGATCCACAAAGAGCACAGAGAGCAAAACTGCTTTAGTGCAAAAGAGGATAAGAGACAGAAGTCAGGAAGGACTATGAACGGTGAGCAGAGTTATCTTGCTCTGTTCTGGAGGCCTTCTTCCTTTAAAAATTATTACTGGCATCTATTCTCAAAAATAACTTCAAGAGTGCTATTTTAAGATAACTTTAATTTTAGCAATCTGTGAATGGTTTTTCAGCGAGGTGAACCATTTTATTTTTGCAAGAAATATATGTTCTTTAAAAGGTTGATTCATTTTGAAGTTATCTGAATTATTTAAAATGAAGGCAAAAAAAGAAACTGCAGGACCATATTTTGAGAAATGAATAAATGCCTCTGTAACATGAAGCTATATAACTCAAGCCCATTTCTCTTCTTGGTTCCAAATGAAAGGAGGCTATAGAGGCTGACACTGCAGTTCTCTGGCTGCCTGAGGATTCCAGTGTCACAAACATCACAGGACCATCCACACCAGGAAGTTCCTAGCCCACCAGCTGCTTCAGCAAAACCAATGTCCACTGACATCATCCCCCCTGGGAAGGGACCAGCACCTAAGACAAAAATTTGGGGAAAACTAGCTAACATGTACAAGATCACCTCTGATATCATCTTTGTATTTGGATTTAGCACCCATTTTGGAGGTGCAAGACAGCTGGCGTTGACATGATTTCAGCTTCCTCAAGTTATATTAAGAAAAGTGAACCCAAACATAGACTTCCAAGACACGGCCTGTCGAAGAGAAAAACCTAAAGAAAACAGTGAAAGGCAAGGACAGAACAGAGAAAGTTGAGGGGCTGTAAAGCCCACTGCTGTGCTGTAAAAGAGTATGCACTATCTGTGATTATGGGGCAGATTTTTCACAAGAAGATTAATAAATTAAAACCTTTTATGTGAAAGAAAAAGAGGCATGACAGTTAGATGCAATGTGTATTCTAAGGAGTCAGGAGTGGGAGAAATTGCCCTTCAGGCCATTTTTGGGATAACTGGGTGGAATTGAGTATTGTCTATATACGTCAATATAAAATTTTCTGAAATTGATTACTGTACTGTGGTTATGAGAATGTCTTCATTCTTAAGTAATACAGATCAAGAGTTAGGATATTTGTGTTTAATCTCCAATGACGGAAGGAGAGGATTAATTAAGCTAAATGTGGCCAAATGCTAACAATTGCTGATTTTGGTTTAATGATTTTGATTGGGAATTTTTTCTGAGGATCATTTAACTCAGACTCTTCTGGAGTCTAACTCACAGTGATTCTAGTCGTAGCCAGGGGAGGTCCTCTACATTCGATGATGCACAACTACTTTGATTGAAAAAGTAGACTATAAGTTCAAGCTGACACCACTGAGAAGCCCTCTGCTTAGAACTTGCCACTTAAAAACTTGCATAGTGTCACTTTTGGGTAGTCCCAGCCTTTCAGAAAGACAGATTAAGTAGGTATCTGATGCTCTAATGAGAAACTCTAGCCAGCTTCTACCCTCCCTTGGCATAAATATTCCTAGGATAGAAAGCAAAGAACCTCCAAGCAGAGGCATTAGTATTCAGTCTCCTAAACACCTCTGCATACAGATTTTCAATCACGGATGTGGGGGAGTTGCTGGGTTGGGTTTGAATACACAGGCGTGTTCTTCAGAGAAGCCAGCAGAGGGCGCTGCAACCCAGCCATGGGGGCAAACTGTACCCAAGGACAAAGCTGGAAACAGGTGGAAATGCTGAATCACCAGCTGGGAGAGGCTGTAAAGACTGGCTCACAAGTCTTGTCATTTCCTGACCTGACTCCTCTATTCTCACTGACTGTGAGTTCTGCCATGTCTGATTTACTTTCCGCCTGCAGTCTCACACAATGCCCAACACACACTGTTTGGCAGACATTAACACGTGTTGCTGTTTTTGGTGCCTGGCTATTAAGTATTCACCAGCCTGGCCAAATGTTAGCCTTCCCTGCGAGGGCTGAGGGTTTTATGCTCTCCCATGCTCCAAGAGCCCCTCATGGGGTATTTTCTGTCTGGCAGGTCCAGGAGACACTTCACTGTTGTTGGAACACTTCCTTCTTGGAGGCCCTGCATTAGGTCCTAGGAAATGCACTGTCCCCATGCAGGCCTTGATCTCCCCACAGCCCCTCCCCCACAGAGAGCTGGGGAGACACTCACACTCCGGCTGGCACAAGTGGCTGGAACTTCCACTGTTCCTCCTCACAGTCCAAGAAAAGCCGGTTCATGATTTTGTTCTTCTCCTCCGGGGGAATGAAGTTCTCGATGATTAGGTACCTGGGCACGTGAAGAAACAAATGGGAGTGGGGGAGAAAGGACCATTGAAAGTGACGGCGTTAGGAACAAGAAGCAGAGAGGTGAGGGAACAGAGGATGGGGGAGGGGATTTCTGTAGAAGCAACAGAGCTGGGAAACAATCACTTCCGATCCAAAGATGATGGACCTGGGCCTTAAGGGTGTCCTCTGGCCAGCACCAGCATGTGCTCAGGGAATTCATCGAATACAGACGGAAGAAGGAGAATCTCCTTCCTCTGGCCTCTCCTCACTTTTCCCTGAGACACAAGGTCTCAGGACTAGACCCTCAGGGAGGGAGGACAGAGCCCTTGACTGGAGGGGGGCTGCCTACTTGAGCTTGAGTTCCCGGGTCTGCTCATTCTGCGCCTCCTCCAGGTCCTGCCGTACACGGATGTACTCATCGTGCTGGTCCTGGATCTCCGCCTTCACCGCCTGCAGCTTGGCGTAGAGCTGGGAGGGAAGGGAGAGTCAGCAGCCTGTCACCCTGCCTGCACCCCATGACTCCAAGTCAGCACCGGCCAGCTCAGCCAGGATGAGGCAGGGACTTGAGTCGCTGGCCTGCCACCCCTCCTGCTGTGGCCTCCTGCCTGCTCTCTCAGCTGCTGTGGGCATGGCAGAATGTTCCAGCTGGAAGGGACCTGAGACACCCTTTCCACCCTCTTGATACACAAGGGATTTCATGCACAGACTTGCTCACGATCACAGCTAGTTAGGAGAAGGGCCAGTATCCGGACCCAAGCATGCCTGCTGGCCCAGGATTTAGAGGGAGATATCTTGGTGGTTTGGAAGGTGATCCATCCCAGTCTCTGTCCAGGGTCTCTCCAGTGAGGGGGTGTGCACTGACCACCCTGCTGTACTCCTCACCGTGAGTGGTGTGTTCCTGCAGACAGCAGGGCCTCCACCTGGTCTGCTCTAGGGCAGCTCAAAGGGCTCTGGAATGTGCTGTTCCCTGCCCTCTCCCCATGGACATGCTGTGTATGTGGATTTTGCAGGATCCTGGTGGCCCAGTATTCCCCACCCCTCACATATCCTTGAGGACCTTGTGCCCCTCCCAGTTCCCCTCAGGCTCAGGCCTCCTCATCACTCCTCTAGCTCCTGCCCAGCCATACAAATAGTGACTGCACAGGGGAGGTCACCTAGGGTCATGATGACGGCACACGAAACTGGAAGTGACAGAATTTCCAGCCTGTCGGGCCAGCCTGGTCAGGAAGAAGTCACTATTCCACTTCTATCACCCCAACACTAGCCCTGCTTCTCACCACTCCCATCAGTCAGGGCAATGAAATTCAGGGGTTCAGCAGTACAAGCAGACTGGGGAAGGGTCCCTAAAGCACACCCGCCTTGGGGAGGTGACTGTAGGGCAGAGGTTGCCCAGCACTCGGCACAGCTTGGCCCCATCCTGCTGTGGCATCTCACCTTCTTGAGTTTCTTGGTTTTGACCTCCACCTCCTGCTGCAGGGACGTGTAGGTACCCCGGAGCTCCATGGTCTCCTCATCCCGCAGCATCATCTCCTGCTGCATTTCCCGCTCGCGGCGTTTCTAAGCCAAGGTGGGGTGCAGGGGATCAGGGAACAGCACGCACTGGGGGCAGTTCAGAGGCTTGGGCAACAGGCTCCCTCTGCCTTTGATGGCACCCAGCCTACTGTGGCCACAGGAACCAAGAGGGAGAAGGGAACACCCAGATGCTCCCAACCCAGCCTTAGCCTTGCTGAACCTTCTAGGTTCACATGGCCATGCACTGGTCAGGCACTGCCCCCAGAGGGATGCCCCACTGCAAGCTGGCATGTTTTAGGGCAGTCAATCCACAACAGAAGCCTCAGACTTTTCCCAAGTGTTATCACAGATGACTGCTCAGACCAACAAACTGGTGCTTAATGCTTGAGGAAATAGTCACACCATCGGCAAAGAACCCAGCCCTATGGAAGGTTAGGAGTCAGTACCAGGGTCTGTGGAGGTTGCCATAATGAGGGCCACCAGCCAGAGGCAGGTGACCGGGGGAGCTGGAGCGGGAGTGGGGGGGCCTTGTCTGGGGTTCTCAGCATGTAATTCCAGGGGCCCTGAGTCCATGCTGGCTTACACCCCCAGGTGTGTCCTCATGGCCATATGCCCCCAGGGGATCAGAAGCCCTCAACCCACCTGCTCAGCAATCTCCTGCCTCTTCAGTTCCAACATCTTCTGCTGCTCGTTGGTGTGATCCATGATGTTCCTGCCTCCGATGAGCAGTTTGCTCTCCATGGCCTGGGGACACACAGTGGTCAAGGGGTGAGTTTTTCAAAGGACCACAGCATCTGTAGCTCCAGAGGTTCGGGTTCCCTGCTCTGTGGTTCTTGGTGGGGAGGGGGGGGGTGGAGCACAAGATGTGTCCCAGATGGGGCCTCAAGTTTTCTCCTCCAGCCTCCTGGGTCCCAGCACAAGTTGCTCACTGTCAGCAGACCATAGGGTGAGACAGAGGGACTTGCTCAGGGAGCACAAGGCACCTGATCTGTTTGCTTGGATACAGGACAGAAGCTTGGTTTAAGAGACCTGGGAGAGGATGTGAGCAGGAAGCTAACCCTGGAAGCCAGGACCCAGCTGGTGTTTGGAAAGTGGGGGTGGAGACATGGCTACTGGGCAGCCCAGCCCTTTTGCTAACTGGCTTCTGACTCAGGGGAAGGAACATTAAAGGGTCTAATCTTTGACCCACATAAAGAGCAGAAGAGAAGCCAAAGGGAGAAGACTCTACAGCAGGCAGGGGTGATGGGGCCCAGCAGGAGCTTTTGAGATGGCCAGAAAGACTAGGGTTCTCGAAAACAAATACTGGGTGATTTCACTTGTATATAGAATATAAAGAAACAAAGAAACAGACAAAATTGAATCAAATCCTAGAAATCTGACTACAGAATTGAGGCTACTAGAGGGGGAGGTTGGAGGTGGGAAGCAAAGGAGGGAAGGGAGCTCACTGGGCTGTGGGTGAGGATTACAACAGGTGTGGTATGGTAACACATTTGAAAAGATCTGAACTTGTACCCCTAAATCAGATACAGAATTGTAAAACAACATGTAGGGTGAGTCAAGCTTTTTTCCTTCATCAGCCTGTATAACCAGCACCTGGGGTATTGTGTCTTCCCCATGATGGTGTGGCCCAGTGGGTATGCGCATATGTAAGTAAGTATGCACACCTGGGCCTAGAAGGGAGGGGACAAAGGGGCACCGAGGGTATGAATGTGAGATGCACATGCGCAGGGGATGACCGAGCTAGGAAGAATGCCAGAGATCAGAGAGAGCTTGGAGATTTCTGTGGGGCTGGGAGACTCACCTGGCTCCTGGTCTTGCCATGCAGGGTGTGTCTGTATAACTGCTAAAACCAACAAAGAAGCTGCATAGATTGGTAAGCCTGATGCCTACAATTTGTGGCAAGGATGGGTTATATTACAAACATAATCTCAATAAAAATACAATTATAAGGTGGGGGGGAGCAAAGTGGGAAGGAGCACAATGGACAATGGTGGAGGACAATGAGTGTCCCGGTGGTGGGGGTGGGGTGGTAACACCTGAAGGGGATGATCCTCTACCTCTAAATCTTATGGAATGTTGTAAACATTACCTCAATAAAAGTTAAAGTGTATTAAAAAGTTAAAAAAACAGGCTACAGAGAAACCAATTTGGATACTTCCCACTAAGTGCAAGGCTGTGGCCATGTTGTCAGTTTGTTTCCCTACATCTCTGATACCAGCCCCACCTCTATTCTGGGGTCCAGGATGCACTAAGCCCTCTGCTGACATCTCCATCCTTACCCTATGAGGCATGGTTTCTGTCCCTGGCCAAGAAGTGGAGAAACTGAGGGCCACAGCCCAAGCTCACATTGCTGGTTTCCCACAAGGCGAGACTGGAACCTAGTACCCCAGCCTCACGCCTTAGCCCTGTGCTATGCGAGGTCCCTGATCTGGTATTCAGCAGATGCTCTGGTGGGGCTTGTGGAAGCTGAAGCTTAAATGACAACAGGCATTCATGAGCTGCATGAAACATTTTTTCACTCCTACTAACCAGAGGGTGCCTTCCCACGGCACCTCAGCTGTCCTAATTTCCTCCCAAGCCTCCCAGAAGTTTGACATCACCCAAAGCCACCAGAAGAGATTGGCTTCCTCCCTCCTGGAACGTCCCCCAGGGAACCAGCTGACCTGCCTGAGGGCTCTTGGAACAGAATTAGGGAGAGGGAGGCCCTGTGCCACCTGTGATCCCCATGAGTGGGACAGAGTGGGGCTGGAGAGTTGTTTGAAGACAAAGATGACATGGTCCAGGCCTTGGAGATTTGTTCTTCTCTCCTTCCTGGTCTTGGGCCTTGGACAGATCCTTGCTCAGCACAAGAGGTCGCCTAGTTTGCTGCCCATCTTCGTATTTATTGGAACAAGAGGTCTGGTATCTCAGGCACCCAGCCTGTTCGAGCCAGAGGTCAGTTGGGGCAGGAGGAACCCAGAACCCTGGGTCTCAGGGAGTAATGCCAGTTTTGCTCCCTGAGTGTAGATGACTGCAAACTGAAGAAGGCGCAGACTTTGAAGTGAAATACTTCACTGTGAAGCTGCTTATAGTGAAGGTCTTTGAGAAGCCGTCTGCACCATTTCCCACCTAACCTGGAAATGTGTCCCTCTAACTGCACAAATCATGTTGCTGTAGTGTATTGAGGTTTAAACTGATTAATAAGTATCTGAAGCCTGAAAAAAAAAGTTGCTTAGGGGAGGTGAGAGTTGGACTGTGCCAGAGCACTTTAGAAGTAGGGCCAGAGTAGCCCCAAGTAGCCAAGAAGCAGTCACTGGGGAAAGGGGCTCTTGCTTCCAGAACATGCCTCACCACCACCCACCCACAGCTCCAGCTCCCCCAGAGTCCTCTCGCTCCAGGCCAGCAACTGCCAGACCTACTAACTAGGGGGTTCTTTGCCCTTTGTGCCTCACACCTTACCCAGCTCACCCTAGACCCCAGCCTGTGTCCCACACAGCTGGCCAGTCAGTCAATAATCCCATCAAGTTTGTTTTCAGGCTAGTCTCTCCTTTTCATTATCACTGATACTCGCTGGTGTTACCAGCTCACCTGGATCTCAGCCAATATATCCCCTGGCCCAGTTTTCCCAGTCTCCACAAGACACCCAGTGGGTTCCACCAAAAAAAAAAAAAAGGGCCGGGCACGTTGGCTCGTGCCTGTAAGCTTCAGCCTATGAAGCGGCCGAGGCTAGGGATTGCGGTTCGAGTGCTGCCTGGGGCCCGTAGCGAGACCTAGTTCCAAAAATTAGCTGGGCGTGGTGATGCGCGCCTGTAATCCCAGCTACCTGGGAAGCTGAGGCTGGGGATTGCTTGAGTCTATGGTACCCC
>PVHY01011627.1:0-24578 GCA_004024945.1 Uropsilus gracilis | reverse complement strand
TGAATCCCTCAATTTCTTCCTTTGGACCTCCTCAATAACCAGGACCCATCCCTGCTATCTTCCCCATATTTCCCCATACAATGTGTATATCCTGACTCCTGGAAGATGCCTCTGGCTCTCAGGGTCCTCTGGCTGAGAAAGGCCCAGTGTTTGCTGAGTGGAAAGGATCCTTGGGGTAGTCTCACAGAACTGCTGTTTTTACTTCAGGCTGGTGGCCAGAGCAGAGCTAGGCTCTTTATGCCAGCTTCTCCTTCAACTGATCACCCCCACTCACCATTGCAGGGTTAATGGGGCCCTCAGGTTGAGGGAGGGCATGGATGTGAAGAGGGAAGGTAGGAAGGTAACAGCTGACTTCTACACATCACATGGGGGGTGGGGGGCTGCTGCTGTGGGCCCTAGATAATTAAGTGACTCTCTAACTGCAGGTCCTAGGGTCAAGGCAGTCTGGGGTCAAGCCTGCTCTCCCATCCTGGGGCATGTTTTATCCACCCCAGTCATCTCTCCTTGCTCTGCCTGTGATGTTTCATGTGACTCAAGGGTCTTTTTTTTTTAAAACCACCCTCCTCCCCCTACTCCAGGGTCTTTCACTCTCTGCCACCTCATAAAAGATAGTTCTCAAAATTGTTGCATATTAGAAATCACCTGGGGAGCCTTCAACCCCCAGGTGCAGGGCCTCCTGGCATCACCACTTGATCCCTTTCCCTGTGGCTGTAATGGCTTAGAGCTCCCAAGCCAGAGAGAGAAGAGCCTAGTAAGGCAGGGCACCAGCTGATACCCTGCTTTTTCCTGCCTGATGTGAAACTTAGGGACTAGAAGGGAGAGAGAAGAAGAAGGCAAGGGACCCAGAGGAGGAAGCCATTATTTCTATGTATCTGGTAAGTACCCCGGTATCTCACCTTTACTCCTAATACCCCTTAAGCAGTGGGTTTCAAAATTTGATGCATGTTAGAATCACCTGGGTGTGCTTTTAAAAGGCCAGTGCCCAGGTAACACCCAATGCCAGTTAAATTGCAGCAGTAAAGAGGGGCAGTGGGAAATCCAGGCATCAGTTTTTTAAAGTTTCCCAGGTGATTTCAGTGCACAGTCAAATTTGAGATTCACTGCATTTCCAGGTCCCAGAATCAGCATTATCTGGGGTGAGATAACAGAAAGTACAAGCACTTGTCTGGAGTTCCTGAAGCCCTTGAAGATGCCAAAGTGCTAAAAGCACCTGAAACACCTCTATACTACAGAGATGACCTGGGTGGGCTCTTGGCTGGGGCTGTTACAGAAGGACTGGTTGGTCATGATAAGAAGTTTGGCATGTTCAAGGCCGGGCACGGTGGCGTGTGCCTGTAAGCAGCAGCCTAGGAAGACACAGCGGGGACCGGGGATCACGGTTCGAGTCCTACTTGGGGCAACATAGTGCGACCTAGTCCCAAAAAAATAGCTGGGCGTGGTGGTGTGCGCCTGTAATCCCAGCTACCTGGGAAGCTGAGACTGGGGATTGCTTGAGTCCGTGGTCCCGGACAACGAGAGCCTGTGGTTCCACGGGTAAAAATAGTGAGACCTAATCTCAAAAAAGAAAAGAAGTTTGGCATGTTCAGCCTGAACCCCCAGTCTCCAGAGAGGAGAGAAGGGCTGAAATCTGAGTTGTAGTTGATTAAGCCCCATGCAGGAGCTTCCATAAAATGTCAACAGAACTGAATTCAGAGAGCCACCAGGGAAGTGAACATATCCACACTGGGGGGAATGAGACACCCCAATTCCACAGGAACAGAAGCTCCTGCACTTGGGACTCTGCCTCTATATGCCTCTTCACCTGGCTGTGCACCTGTATCCTTTATCATTGCTCTTCTATCATCCCCTGACTATATCCTGTATCCTTTAACCAGTCAGTGTCATTCTTTTCTCTGAGTCCTATGAGATTCTCTAGAAAATTATTGTGAACCTAAGGTGTGTGTGTCTGGGGTGACTGGAACCTCCATTCTATAACTGGTTGGTCAGAAGCCTGAAATGTTAACCTGTGAGGTCTCACATGATCTCTAGGAAAATAATGTGAGAATTTGCAGGACTCCCAGCTGGTGTTGCAGAGAATTGCTTCATGCTGGGAAAAATCTCTGTCCATCTGGTGACCAGAGTGAGTATTCTCCCTGCTAAAGTAAAGGAGACACCAGGGGGAAAGCACAGTAGGGAAGAACAGGGCTTCCCTAGACAAGAGGAAGAGAACAGTTCTTCCTTTATATTTATAGGTAATGGTGATTCTTAGCCCTACACAGACCTAGTGACTCAGAACCTGTGCTGTAAAGAGATTCCCAGGTGACAATGACCAGCACCAACATCTTTCCAAGGAAAGGTCAGAGAGGTTAAGTCACGACCCATGTTCACATCATGACCATAACATTTAATGAAGAACCCAGACCCAGCTCTACCTGGCTCCAATGTACTTTCTACTGTAACGGGGGTGGAGTGGGGTGTGTGGGGTGTGTGGGAAGGCATTAGGAAGCAGAACTTGCTAAAAGAAAAGCAACCTGTTTCAAACAAGAGGAAATGTGTCTGGCTAGTCTCCAAAAGCTCTTTTACAGACAAAATAGGTTAGCACAGGACACCAGGAAGCCTGAGGCCAGAACCCATGGAATTTAAAATGCTCCTGGGAATTCTACATCCAAGGTTATTCAGTGTTATATGGGTGTGAGGAGGCAGAAAAAAAGGAAGTCCTTTCTCAGAACAGGGATGTAGGCTGGGGAGAGGAAATAGAATAGACAGGTACCTCAATATTCAGATGTTAAAAAGAGAGGGCTAATCTCCTGGAAAAATAGTGGGAGGAAGAGGGCATGAAACACCCAGCTTCACAGATGACTTGAGCACTTGCAGGTGGTAAAACAAAAAACAAACAGAAAAAAATTTCTAGGCTATGTAAATGGACTTAAAATGGCAGATGAGCTTCATGTTACAGTTTCATGTTTTTGGGAAAAGCAATCCTAGCTTCTAGCTTTCCTCATTACATGATAGCTGTGAGCAATGCGTTTTACGACCAAAAAAAAGAAGAAGAAAAGGAAAAAAAAAAGATGGGAGGTATAAGAGGAATAATTCTCTGTAGTTCCCAGGAGACACATACTTAATATGCTACCACTGTGAAAAAAAAGTCAACAGCATCTGGTCAGGCACCATCAGGAAGGTTTTTTGGAAACAAAACAAAAATCACTCTATCCTAATATAAAACCATGATGCAGCTGAATCTGGAGTACCATATATAGTTCTTCCTGTGTCTCTGGGGACAGAAAGGAGAGAGAAGATCCAGAGAGGGCAGCTGAAACCATCCAAGGGCTATTATAAGAGACTTTAAAAAATAGGACTCTTGAGTCTGCAAAGACAGAGAAAGGTTAAGATGATAGGTCTGGAAATTACACCACCAAAACAGGTGTGAAGGAAAGATCCAGACCTTTCTACTCAACACTGGACACAAAGGAAGGGCTTAGACCTGGTGTTTGTGGGACAAATAAAGGAAAGTTTGACTATTTACAGCAGGTAATAAATGTATGGAATTTGTCATCTTAACAGTGCTGGGTTAAATACTTAGTAAAATGACTAAGGGACCCTAGGGATATATTTTTAATCTTTTATTTCCTTTGGAGAAAAATTAATCAAAATAACTATAGAAACAAAATGAGAAAAAAACCCTCATAGTAGGGCTGGGCACGGTGGCTCGTGCCTGTAAGCTTCAGCGTATGAAGTGGCTGGGGCTAGGGATCGCGGTTCGAGTCCCGCCTGGGTCCCGTAGCGAGACCTAGTTCCAAAAATATAGCTGGACATGGTGACGCGCGCCTGTAATCCCAGCTACCTGGGAAGCTGAGGCTGGGGATTGCTTGAGTCCATGGTACCCCAGGCAATGAGAGCCTACAGTTCCACGGGCAAAAATAGTGAGACCTAGTCTCAAAAAAAAACCCAAACAAACAAACAAAAAAACCTCATAGTAGCTAAGCAGTTTAATTGTCCGTTTTTCTGAGTTTTTCCATATGCATATGTCACTGTTTCACATCAATTTATGTTCTGCTATTTCTATCAAATAGCTCAAGCACTGCCTGTTACTTTCAGATATTTTGGTTGTTCATTGTGTTTACATTAAACACCCTTGGTACATGTAGTTTGTCGCTTTTTTATTAACCTTCTTAGGAGGAAATTTCAGGGGTGGAAAAAGGGTCCATAAACATTCTGTGTATCTGAGAACAGTCGAGTTACTTTCCTGATGGTTTATACCATTTAAGCCACTGTCATCAATACAGTACAGAACAACTTCCATCAAGTGTCACAGGTAAGAAGTCTTATTATTTTTAAAATGTTACAATAATAGATTAAAAACATGGAGTCTCCCATTTATTTTCTATTTCCTATAACTTTGTAGAAACTTGATCACTCCTTTTACAATGAAGCCTTTCATGCTTTTGAAGTGCTCTGATTCAAAGCAATTCTTTCTTGATCCAGCTTCCGCTTCCAGCTACCCATCTAGTCCCATGCACTCCTCAAATTCTATCTGACAGTGTTGATATGGGTTCAAGAACTGGATGACACTTGACCTAACGTGAAGCCATTTGGACATTTTCTTTCTTTCTTTTTGTTTTTTTTAAAGACTAGGTCTCACTATTTTTGCCCATGGAACTGCAGGCTCATGTTGCCTAGGGTACCACAGACTCAAACTATCCCCAGTCTCAACTTCCCAGGTAGTTGGGATTACAGGTGTGTACCACCACGCCCAGCTATTTTTTTGGGACTAGGTCTTGCTACGTGGCCCCGGCGGGACTCGAACCATGATCCCTGGCCCTAGCCACGGCTTCCTAGGCTGCCGTTTACAGGCATGCGCCACCATGCCAGGCCCATTTGGACATTTTCTAGAGGCATCTGAGTTACATCAGAATATGAGGACTGGGGTCTGCTACATCAGCTGACTCCAGGGTCCTAGCACTGCCAGCCGCCATGACTTCCAGCACTGACTTGTGTATTAGTTCTTGCTGATGGGCATTTAGGTCAGACTGTATCTTGGATACAGCACAGGCTGGGCGCAGGGCTCCATGGAGAGAATTTGAGGACAGTGCCTAATGGCCCATTACCACTCATTAGTTTGTCCACCTCCATGTCTCTCTGCCACCTCGTTGAGACTCAGCACAGATGTGGTCTGAATGACAACTGATGTCACCTTATCGACTGCTCACCAAGCTTGCTTACTTGCCCAGCCCACACTAAGTCTGCCTGACAGCAGAACCTGTCTTATTAGAGGAGGGGGCCCTAGTATGACATCTGTGAGCAGACCTCAATCTGAGTGCAAAATCTCAGCCCCTTCCTTCTCCCTAATCTTAACCCAAGCTGTTTCACTCCCACACTCAGAAATATGTATGCAGATTCTTTGCTTAGAAGACAACATTTTTGTTATTTTAAAAATTGGCTTTTTTTCTCCATTTCTCTAAAGAAGTCAGAGCCTTCTCCTTTTGTTCATAGATCTTTACCCTAAACAATCACCTATGAGCCAGGCATGGTGTTGCATGCCTATAATCCCAGCTACCTAGGAGGTTGAGGCTAGGGATCACTTGAGCCCGCAGGTTAGAGACTACCTTGGGCAACATAGCTTGCTATGTTGAGACCTAGTCTCTGAAAAAAACAAAACAAAACCCAATCACCTATGGAGGGCAGGCAGGGACAGAGATACCCCAGAACCCTAAGCCTACTCCAGGCTGGGTTGTACAACAGAGCAGCTGGGTTCCCAGTTCCCAGGAAAAGTTTCTGGGAGCTTGTAGGCGCCTAAGTTAATGCTGTCTTTGTGATTTCTCAGAGCAAAAAAGTACAAGTAGGTGGGTGTGTGGACCGGATTGGGTCTGGCGCAACTGGCTTTAAATGAGGCCAGTGTAAGTAAAAGGCCAACTGAGATGTGGGGGCGGAAGAGACAGGCCTTGGAGCACGCCGGCACCATCGTGTCTGTCTGTCTCTCATACAAGTATAAATCACAGGGTAGCTGAAGCAACCTCAGGGAATCATCAATCCCAACCGTATTGGTTTTACAGATGAGGAAACTGAGGCCTAGAGATGAAGCATTCTATACCTGGAGTCTCATAACCAAAGAATCTTCAGGTATTTGCTCCTGCATTGGTGATATACTTCCTAATTAATATCCCAAATTGGTCAGAGTTTAGATTCCAGACACTAGAAACAGGTGAACTGCTGTGACAACAAATAGCTACGATGACCATAAGGAACATGCCAGCTAGCAGATGCGGTCTGGGGTGTTTAGAGGCTCACCTTTTCCTGTTCTAGGAGCATGGAGCACAAAACCAGGAGGAGAAAGGAGGCCATGGTACTTATTAAGTGCTGATCTGAAAGCCTGAATGAAGACAGGCCCAACCAGCCCCTTTTCTAAGAAGATATCATCAATATGAGCTTAGAGGACAGAGAAGCTGAACAGGCCCTGCCCTACCAGTTAATGTGTGACACGCCACAAGTGACTGGAGCCACCAGTACACTGGCCACATGCCTGCACCTAGGTTAGGTCCTTTTTACCTTGACCACCCCATTAAATGTTCACAAGAACCATAGGAGATAACAAGTGTGTTCCCCACTTGAATCACGTTTGAATCAAAGGAAACAAAGGCTCAGACAGGTGAAATGACTTAGGGCTCTAGTACATGGCAGGTGTGATACCAAACACTAGCTATCCGATTCCCCATCCAATGTCTTTTCCCCTGCTCTTCAGCTTTCTCCCAGATTCAGACAGGAAGTAAAATTTGGTATCTGTCCCCTACCATATTGGAAGCCATCAACAAGCACAGAGCTCAGAGCTCCATTTCCTTATCTTCAGCTGAAACAGGGCTCTGCTGAAGACACTTCCACCCATATGTGGCTTTCATGAGATGAGGCAACCTTTAACCATGTTCTGGGTGAGGCTGTCAGTATCACCAGAACTCCCTGGAACAACTAATACTGGGAATGTCCATGAGCTGGGTCACCTCCCAAGTCCCATGGTGGAAAGACTGATATAAAAGAGCCCAGGCAAGTGAGTCAGAGTGTGTGTCCTGGTACACACCCTGCCACCCTATTTGCTATGAAATCTAGGACATCAGGCTGGATCTTCAGTTTTGTCCTCTCTCAAGTGGGGAGAATAACCCCTAGCTTGCAGCTTTGAGTAAGAATGTTGAGTTGGATAATACATGGTTAGAACTTAGAAAATGATAAAATACAAACAAATGCAGAGGTTACTTGCAATTTCATCAAATGATGCATCCATCACTGATTACAAAGGGCTGAACAAAACAATCAGTGCAATGTCCCTGTTTCCATTCCTTAGGAAACAGTCACTCTGCCCCCCAGACCTCTCTGTCCCTCTAGATTTGTGGTTCCCTGGTCTGGAGGAGCAGAAGAAGTGAAAGTGAAAGGGGGAAGAACAGTGCCATTTTCAGTGATCCTCTGCCTGGGGGATATAAACCTGGAGACTGAGTGGGCTTTTTCTGCCTTAAGTCTTTGAAGTGTTCAAAACATAACAGAAAAGACAGAGCCTGTGAGTGCTAGGAGTTCTCAAGAAGAAACAACAACTAGAGATCAGGACACACACTGGCCAGGGAGACAGGTGAGGATGACTTCGGTCCCAGCCTTGCACTGTGCAGGGAATGGCTGCTGAGAAGGGCTTCAGTGCACCTTGGAACAGGGAGAGAAAAATCAACCCACCTACTTCAGTGAGAAAATTCTGAGTACTTCCAATCTGATCCTATGTTTTTTTCTCCCTCGCTTCCTTTGCTTACATATGGTGTTCTTGAGGGCTTCTCTCCAACACCAGAATGCAAATCCAGCCAGATAGGGGAATGCTGCAAAGTCACCACAGGGTGAGACCTGAAGTGGTAGAAAGTGCAAATCTGGCATTTTAAGATTAGGTAAAGGACCTTGAGGGTCTGCCAGAGGAGTCACAGAGCTTCCAGCCCAGGCAGTGTTCCACCATTCCTCTTCATCCTTCACTGCCCTTGCTGTGGCTGATTTATCACTCTGGATCCTTGACCCACTGTTTGCAAAATGAATTGGCAAGTGGTGCAGAAAACAAGGAATCATCTATTGATCACTTCTTACAGTTCCTGGGAGCAGAAGTGACTCATCTAAGGTCACTGGGTTACCAATAACTGAATATCATTGAACATTACTATCAACCTGGATTGCCCTCAACTATTCATTACCTTTAAGTAAATCTTCCAACCAGTGTGAATACGTTTCTTCTGTATTTTCCCTTTTTCAAAAATTTTGTTTTTATTTAACTAGCAAATACAAGCTTACCGTGGAAAAAAAAGTAAAGAAGATAGAAAGTGAAAAATAAAAGCCTCCTTTCCTATTAAAATCCCAAGAGATAGTGACATTAGAGTCCTGAGAGATAGACAATCACTATTAGGAAGTTCTCATGATTCCTTCCAGAAATTTAAATAACTTAAAGACAAAGTAGCCATGGATACTCGAAAAGATTTGTTGATTATCTGAATGAATGGTGCTAGGCTGAGGTCAGAGACTAGGGGTTTGCATCATACAGAAGGACAAGGATGAGTTAAGCATCTCAGGAGACAAGAGCTCCCATTGGGGCCTGTTAGCCAGGGATTGGGCATGAATTCCTCCTTTCTGAGCTGATTTACAGTGTGGAGGTTACTGTCCTGGGTTTGGAGTCTAATAGACATAGACTTATTCTGGCCCGACCTCTCCTAAGACCAAAAATGAACCTTAGGTGGTTCATTCCATAATGTGCCTCAGCCTCCTTGTTTGTCACATGGACTGAAATGGTACTACTTCATGGTGCTACTGTGAGTACCGATTGAAGCAATCTAGATAAAGAATACAGCATGCACTATAGAAATGTTCACTGTCATGAATTCTAGAGTTGTTAGTATTGTTCTATTGATCCACTTCAAGAAAAGAGAAAGCCCAAAGGCTGAATGCTAGAGAAAGGTATAGAAACAGGGCCTGCTGTAGTGCTCTGCTGAGTACATCCAGGAGGAAACAGACAACTAGAAAGTAATCCTTTAGACTATTAGGAATTCTTAATACACCAACCACAAAGGCAGGGGGCCCTAGAGGCTGGTGCACAGGGCCCCCTTGTATAGTTAAAGGGACCCACTTGTACAGAGTCACTCAGTCCTTCTGGATCAGTGGGTCTCAGGTCTTGCTGGCTCCACGGGTCCCCTAGACTTACTTGACTAGCAGGTGGGCATGGCGCAAGTGGAAGAAGGCTCTCCAATTGCATTCCAGGCCCTTCCTCCTAGTGTCTTAGTGCTCAGAGCAGTGATAACATGATCACAGGCACTTCAGCCCACCTTGTGCTACTGGGGCTGGAAATGATTTAGGACAAGAGCAACCCAACACTGGACTAACAGGTCTGCTGAAACGCAATATAATTTATAGAACTGCTGATGACACTCTATTGTCTTGGATACATCCTGCTAGTCAAATCTTTATATTACAAAGTTCTGTTAGCTGATCATAGCCAGGGGTACGACGGAAGTCACTGCTGCCACAAATGCCAAGAGACCATGACTCTGAGATGTCACACCCAGAGCGGCTAGTTACCCATTAACAGTATTGCCCTCTCTCAAGGTCTCTCAAGGTAAGATAGGAGGGGTAGGGGTGCAAACAGTGCCCTGATCATCCAACCCCATAAAGTTCAGAGTGTCTGGGAGATGGAACCAGAAGAACTTTGGGGAAACAGATACTCCCTAAGTATTGGGGAGTCTCTGTATACTGGGCACAACCCTATTTGGAAACTAATATCAAGATGGGAGAGTGGAGCCGGGTGCAGTGGCACATGCCTGTAATCACAGCTACCTGGGAGGCTGAGGCTAGGAATCACTTGAGTCTGCAGGTTTGAGACAACCCCAGGTAACATAAGGAGAACTACTCTCAAAAAAATAGTTGAATGTTGTGGCTCATGCCTATAATCCCAGCTACCTGAGAGGCTGAGGTTAGGGATCACTTGAGTCCACGGGTTCAAGACAACCCCAGGCAACATAGCAAGACCTAGTCTCTAAAAAAAAAAAAAAAAAAGGGAGCATGGAATGATACCGAGTATTTAACTCTCTCCTTCATAGGCTTTCTCTTCCAGTAACAGTGTCTCCTACCGAGGACCCTCCCATCTGTCCCTTTCACAGACCCTACTTTCTCCCTGCCTCTATGATCTTTTCCTCTTCTCTGTGCCCTTCTTTCTTTCCTGTCTTCCCCCATGTTCTCTCACTCTCTCCCCTCATTTCATTGTCTTTAATTTTGCAAATTAAAGTTGCAAAATGCCGGGCACGGTGGCTCGTGCTTGTAAGCTTCAGCCTATGCAGCGGCCGGGGCTTAGGGATCGCAGTTCGAGTCCCGCCTGGGGCCCGTAGTGAGACCTAGTTCCAAAAAATAGCTGGGCGTGGTGGTGCGCGCCTGTCATCCCAGCTACCTGGGAAGCTGAGGCTGGGGATTGCTTGAGTCCGTGTTACCCCGGGCAACGAGAGCCTGCGGTTCCACGGGCAAAAACAGTGAGACCTTGTCTCAAAAAAAAACAAACAAACAAACAAAAAAAATTTTGGGGGGCGGGACAGAGGGGGAATGGTCAGGGAGGGTGGGGGGGGTGAATCCCGGTAAAATAAATAAATAAATTAATTAATTTAAAAAAAAATAAATAAATTCCCTACAACATCAAAAAAAAATAAATAAAGTTGCAAAATATCTTTTATTTTTAGTTGAATTTATACATTGTATTTTAAACGCTCTGATCTTAATTGTCCAAAATAAAAAAAAAATAGAAATGAACCTTTAATATTTTGCTCTAAACAATTAAGAATGTTTTAAGAGAGGGTACTTTAAAGATCAGCTTATTCAATATTTTCTCTGATATAAGAATCACCTTCAGAGAACCTCTGACATCTAGTTTCTTCTTGCATATTTCTGGGGATCAAAGCCTATAACCTCTTGAAGCTACCCATTTCAAACTGTTAAAAAGTTCTGTATATTGAGCCTAATTTGCTCCCATAATCTCCCATCCTTGGTTTCCAGGGACAATCTAGGATACAAAAACAGGGCAATCAACAGACAGGCAGTGAAGCACATGTTGGGGTCAGTTGCTCTGAGACTTTGCTGCTAGAGCAGTTTGGGCAAGCAAGCTGGAAGATACTGCAGCAAGTTCCGGTGGGCCTTGAACGCCAAGTTAAAATTGATGTGATTGATATAGCAGGAAGGTGGTCAAGTAAAGACATCCAGTAGACAGTTGGAGAAAACAGTAATAAACAGTTATAATTTATAGCCAGGAATTATACAAAGAACTTTGTTGATTACTCATTGAATCCTCTCACTCACACTATGACATGGATGCTGTTACCCCATTTCACAGTTGAGGAAACAGGCACGGAGGTCACAGAACTAGTAAGGCACTAAACCCCAGCATGCCTGTTCCTGATGCTACTTAGCCTGATGCTAAATAAGAACAGCAGAAACACTAGGTCAGAAGACCTCAGTTTGGGAATCACTTGTGCAGAGGAAGAGCCTATTAGAACAGTGACCCTAGGTCTCATGTAAGTCCTCTTCTAAAGGTGAGGCCCAAATTTCATCTCTATTCTCAAGCTTGCTTCTGAATGCCATTGGCCCATCTCCAAGTGCCCATTAGATTCTGTCACCTCAAATTCAACATATCAACACCAGCACCTGTCATTTTTCACCTTCCCAGCAACCAGTTCCGAATTTGACTCTTTAAGCATAAAAGAAAATCAAATTTTATGTTGAACCAACATGGGTTCAACTACATTTGCCATATACAAAGCCATAGTGTCTTGGGCAAATTACTTAGCCTCAATGGGCCTCAGTTTTTTCATCTATAGAATGGGAGCAGTAACAACATCTTTTTTGAAAGGTGCTTGTGTGGATTAATGGGACAATTTATATATAACAAATAGGATATTGTTTATAAATGGCATAACAAGTGTCATTATTATTGCTATTGCTATTCCTGGACTTGACACGCCTCTCTTGCATACCTATTTATGGTTAATCCTAAAGCTGAGATGTGGGAAGATGAGGAAAGACCCACAAAGTGAACAGTCAAAATTCAACATGCTTGTATGACCCATTGTGACCTCATCCCTCTGCTGTTGGGGACTGCTTATGCAAGATGCTTCTTTTTTTCTACCTACCACAGAGAGTTGGGCTCTAGCCAAGACCCCCCTGCTCTTCTCCCGCTAAACCTCCTTTCTTAGGGATCAACAAGCAGTGCTGTTGTTTCTACCTCTTCCACATCTCTCTTTATTACAAGTGCATTTTGTGTCATTTTCAGCCTTTACCTCTAGAATTAACATTTGAGAGATCATCTCAAAAATTTAAGTTTAAAATTAAAGCCATCATTAAAAGTTTTTTTTCTTGCACAAATTTGAGTAAAGTGAGCCTTCTCCCATCCGTACCCACCTACAAGTATTCCCAGTCACCAGAGTAGCTTGTGCAGTTGTGCAGGGCCACCTCCTTGGGGGGGTGGGGAGGGCAGGGGATCTGTCTGTGACTCTACCTAGCACCCCTGCTTTAGACACTTTTAGCCTCTTAGAGATGCTATGAGTTATGACTGATGCTGTGGTCATGACTGACCACACAAGGGCACCGATCACAATTGCAAACTCATGCATTTGCAAGGCCTACCATCACAGAGGCCCAGGATAGGTATGCAAGTAGAGATGAAAGGAGACTCCAAGGAGACACGGCTGGTGTTTGTACACAGAGAGGGGAGAACATAGGGAACAGGGAGCCTAGAGGTGACAGGCAGGGAAAACAGGAGACACAGAGGAAGATGAGTCAGAAGCGTGAATGGGGGCACTGGGTCGCATCACCTTAGTGGGCCCCCAGAAGGTAGTGCGAACTGGATGGAGAGAGCAGGGGAGGTGAGAAGTAGAATTGAAATCTGCACTGTGAAAGCAAGAACAAGTAAACCACTGATTGGGGAGTAAAAGCTTAGCCAATTTCAAAAGGGGACCTCCTTCTGAAGTTTCCCCGGACCCTTCTTGCCTGGCTCTGCTCCCAGCTGCTGCAGGGTTAGGACAAGGCAGCTGGAGTGGCAGGGAAGGAAAGAGTTAAGGAAACAACAAAGATATCAATCTGGGAAATCACTGGACCCCTGCTGAGTAGACAAAGCCACCCCCTGGTTGCCAGTGCCCTCCATTTATTTAGAGCTTTCAACTTATTCCAAATGCCCTCACACTAATGATCTCATTTAATCTTCAGCACCACCCCATGAAATAGACAGGCCTGGGATTATCTCAAAGAGCTCCTCCCTCCTCTTCACCCCGTGGATCCCCCAAGGGCCCTCAAATTGTTTGCTCTATTCTAGAAACATCCAACACCAACCAGGAGGAGCCTTGGGGCCTGGAGGGTGACTGGGGCCCTCTGTCTCCTCCTGGCCTTGCACTGTCTGTCCTTAGCTGCGCATGCCAGGGGAGAAGTCACAGGATATGGAATCCTCCCCCGCCTGGAATTTCCCAGACACCCCTCCCCCTTTGCTTATATCTGAAAGCTGGGTACATAACGACCATTTCACCCACTCCCTAGGGAGTTGTATCAGATGTCTAATTAAGGGATAGGAAACCTGAGGTCTAGAAAGGTCTAGAGAGGCAAAGGCCTTTTTTCTGAGTCTCACTATGAGTAAATATGGAGGGACCATCAAGATTGGAAACGAGCCCAGGTCTGGGGGGGCAATACAAGACCCAGGTTCCGGTTCTGGCTCCAGAGCTTCTCAGCTGGGGTCACAGAGACAGTCCTTCAGCCTCTCAGCCTTGGTTTTCATATCTGTCCAATGAAATAATAATGCCATTTCTTGGGGTTGCTGGGAGGATGAGATAAGATGTCCAAGTGTTATGTAAAAACAAATTACTCTGATGATCAAGTAGCACAGGTAACACCAGGACTCTGGGGTAGCAGAGACTGGATCTATAGAGTTTGGGTCCTCCTGAGCTCACCTGAATGATCCTAGGAAAGTTCCAAGCTTGGAGATAAGACCCCTGCCAGTTCTAAGACCCTGTGGTTCTGTGGGATGTGCCCCTGGTGCTGGTCACCATGAACCCTTGACTGTCCTATCACCTGTGCCCCAACTTGCCCTGGATGCGAGTTTCTTACTGAGGAAGAGGCAGTGTGGACCGTGGGAATCTTTGCTCCATCAACCTTCCCATTTCCTCTGGGCTGAGGTTTGCTTCTGTACGCTTCTCAGCCTTCCTGCGTCCAGCTTTGGGAAGCAAGGGTGTAGGGGCAGTTCTTGGTAACAAAAGTGATGAAGATTTCCCAGAGGAAAGTACTAGGTGGCCTGGATTCTCTCCTCCAGAGAGAATCCAGAGAGGGCAAGTATCTGTCCTGCCCTGAACATCCCAGTTCTCCCAGGATGGCCTTAAGTGTCCCAGGCTCCAGATCCTTTCTTCTGGGAAGGCTCCATAGGACCCTTGCTGAGCTCACACAGGTGAATTCAATATGAAAAGTGCAAGCTCAGAGACCTGGGGCAACAGCCCATTCCCATAGCACAGACAATGGCAAGCAGTTCATCTGTTACTCCAGCAGCTGAAACCCTCCCTCCTGAAGCTGAGCTTCCCAGCTCCCCAGCCCACAGTCCTGAGGACTCAAAAATGGATATAGTTTTCCCAGCTCATGATCAGCTCTAGGTTTACTGTACCCCACCCCAAACCCCAGTGTCCAGTGCTGCAGCAATTCAGGAATGCCACAATGAGTTGTGGCATCCATCTGTGGCATGAAACTTGAATAGGTAGGGGGCTGGCCAGGTGTGTGTGAGGGGTGTGTAGCTTTGTCCCACCTAGGCCTGGCGGAACCTGCGGGGAAAGAAAAGCTCCAGAAAAGAAGCCAAGCCCCTGAAGTCTATCAGGGCAAGGGATAATCAGACCTTATGAGGATAAGGTCTGGCTTTCGGGGCTAGCTGTTTTGCTTCTTGGGTTAATATAGTCCATAGAATTGTGAGGTCAGAAGGACCCAGAGATCACCCAGACCAAGACTTTACTCTAGAAACAGGGAAACTGAGACCTGAGGAAATGGGAAAGCAATTTACACAAGGTCATTCAATGAGCTGGAAAACAGTGGGGCCTAGATTTCAGTCTCCAGTGTAGACCCTGGGTTCTTTCTCCGCCCTTCACATCATCCCCGGAATCTCCTGTCTAATGATACCAAGTGATGAGTCCTGCTCTGCACAGCCCAGGGAACGATTTTCACTAGGAGCAGAATTTAATCACCACTGAGGAAAGGAAAGAGCATGAGGTCCAGGGTTCCAGCTTAGCTACCATGTCACTGGGTGGAACCTAGGTTCATGTCACTTCTCTGAGCTTTGTTTCTCACCTGGAACATGGAGATTTAAGAACTGGCACCCTAGATGGCTACTCCAAGAGCAAGTGAGATCATGAAGGCATTCTGTAAACTGTGAAGTGCTATCCCCGTGTCAGATATTTTTAAATGGTGGGAGGTTTGAAGGTGCTGTAGAGGGAGGAATGAGAAGCCACCCCATGAGAGGCTTCTGTGGACATGACCAATACTGGGGCAGCAAGTCAGACTAACCCAAGCACATTGACTTGAGAGACCACCTGCCTGCTTTGTTTTGTGTATGTATATGCGTGTGCATGTGCTTGTGTGTGTATGTGTGTGTGCTTTTAGGTCCACCTGGAAGCCCAGAATCACCAGCATTTGCCCAGAAGCTTCAGGGAGCATTCAGCAGGAGGGCTGAATTCAGCAGTGTGTGGTGCTGGGAAGGACATTTTGTTTCAGGCCAGGCCAGAGACCCTCACAGCAAAGTCTATCTGCCCTGTCTCTCTGGGGCCCTCTGGAGCACCCCAACCCCTGTGGGGCCCTTACCTTGTATTTGGCTGCAAGCAGCTCTGTGGCCTGCTGCTCCCGCCGCAAATCTTCCAGCATCTTCTCCTTCTCCTCCAGCAGCTTCTGCTTCTCCTCACTGACCAGGCTGCGGTCATCCTGGATGGCCGCCTTCTCCTCCTCCAGCCGCTCCTTCTGCTCCTGCAGGTAATTCTCCATGTTCTTATCCAGGGTTGACTCCAGCATGGGCTGGGGTGGGCGGTGGTTGTTGTTGCTGTCATCCTCCTCTTCAGCCACCCAAGCCTCTATCACTGGTCCCTCAGGGTATCCGGCTGGGGCCGACACGGCCTTCTTCCTGCGGCTGCTCTTCCGCCGGAGCCGCTTTCCCAGCATGCCCTTCTTCTCCAGCTGCGCCTTCAGGCGGGCGATTTCCTCCTGGAATTCGCGCAGCAGGGTGTCCTTGGGGTCCTCATTCACGCGGGGTTTGTTCTTGATGTTCTTGGCCCGGTTGGCGAAGCGCAGGGTGGAGAGGCTCTCGTCGTAGCTGTGTGAAGCTGGCCCCAGTGTGGCGACCATGATGGTCTTGGCGTTCCCGCCCAGAGAGTCCTGGAGCAGCCGGGTCAGCTTGGAGTCCCGGTAGGGGATGTGGGTGCTCCTGTTGCCTGCCAGAGCGGCGATCACATTGCCCAGGGCAGACAGAGAGAGGTTGATTTTGGAGGCTTCCTTCGGCCGCTCTCCACCACCACCGCCCCCGCCCCCTCCACCGCTGCCACCACTCGTGACCTGTGTGGCTGTCCCCCCAGCTGTGTTGGTGCCCGCCTTGTTCTGCCTCTCACTGCCAGCCAAGTCCACTAGGTTGAGCTTGCCCACACGGATATGGTCCTGGCCATCGGAGCCACGCTCACTGCACTCCACGGTGATGACAAAGATGGCGTGCGAGCGGGAGCTGACCTCGTTCATGTGTGTGCTGCCCACCGCCCGGGTCTGGTTCCCCAGGTTCATCACGTGCTCAATCTCCTTGACGTTCTTGGTGACGAAGGAAGAGAGGTCCTTGATGTAGACACCTGTCTCGGGGTTCTCCTTCAGCTCCAGCCTCTTGCCAGGCTCTTTGGAGAGCAGGTCTCGAATCTCCTCCTGGTAGATCTCCAGGTAGGAGGCCCGAACCAGGTACTGCTGGTTCTGGGAGCGGGAGATGTGGGTGAAGATGTGCTCAAAGGCATTAGGAATGACCCCGCGGAGCTCGGGCTCCACCCAGGTCCCCTGCATGGTGTAGGTCTTGCCAGTGCCTGTCTGGCCATAGGCAAACACGGTGCCATTGAATCCCTGAAGCACGGAATCTATCAGAGGCCTCACGGTTTCGTCATACAAGTCTGCCTGCTTGGAGCTGGCATCGTACACGGCATCAAACGTGAAGGTCTTGGGCAGCTCCCCGGGGGCAGCACGGGGGTTCCGCAGGGTCACCTGGCCCAGTTTCACGTCCATGGTCAGGATCTGCTCGTGACCAGCAGCCTCCTCCTTCCTATTGAGAGGGCGGCACCGGGCCACCACCTTCAAGGCCTCGCTGGCCTTAGTTTTACTGGCCATCTTGCTGCTCCGTCCTTCCGCCCCCTGACCCTCTCCGCAGCCTGGGTGGTCCGCCGTCCTCCCTAGGGTCCTCCCTCAGTACGGATCAGCGGGGCCACCCCAGCCCCCAGACACAGCTCTTCAATCCGCATGCAGACTCCTAGGGTTGGGGATGCTGGGTGGTGGCCCCACCGTGGCTGCAGTCCGGGCCTCACCGCTTGGTCCTTGCTGCACCGGCTGGGAGGGAGAATTAGGCAGAATCCCCGGGCAGCCGCGGGAACCGCGCCTGCCGAAGGGCAGTGCCCGCAGCCCGCCCCATGCTGGGGCCGAGGGAGTGCCGCCGTAAACAGCTACGGCAACAATGAGATAAAGGAAGAGGAAAATGGGATGGGGGTGGGCGGCAGAGCTGTCTTCTCTTCCTCCTCCTCAACCCCCTCCTCCTCCTCGTCCTCGTCCTCTAGGGATCCATGGCGGGGGCTGTTGGTCTCGGGCGGCCGGGGGTCCCGGCCCTCCTGAGGGCAGAGGCTCACCTGGAGTCCTCCCCCTCAGCTGGGGGATCATTCATTGCAGCCAGCGCGGCTGCTGCTGCTGCCTCAGCCTCCGCCTTCCCCGCCGCCGCCGCCACCGGAGAATGAGAGAAAAACAGAAGGGGATGGGGCGGAGCAGAGGCGGCGAGAGTGATGTTGCCGCGGCGCTGCGGCCGCAGCTAAGCCGCTCAGCTGGGGTGGGGCAAGGGGCGGGGCGGCGGGGCGGGACGCGCGAGCCGCAGGCGGCGGGTGCGCCAGGGTAGGGGGCGCATCGCCCGCCCGCGCCCCCGCAGACCCCTCCGGGATGACAGACTCGGATGCGACCCAAGTCCTGCGCCCACCCGGCGGGTGCAGCGCAGCCACCGCCCGCCGTCACTCCACTGGGCCCGTGCATGCTGGGAGTTGTAGTCCTGCCTTTGTTAACCCGGTTCTGGCAGGTTGCTGCTGCCTTCTGCAAGTCCCGGAGGCCCCACCCTCTCCAGCAGGCAGCCCCTGGAGTGACAACTGAGGTTGCAGCCTACCTGGCAGGGGGAGGGGAGTACCCACCACCCACGCTTGCTCTCGCCACAGCCATCATCCGTCCTCGTCTACCCACTGCTTCTATCTTCTGCCTGAGGATGAATGAGTACATGTCCGCTCCCTCCTTTAAGGGGTCGTCAGACACCCTAACTCCTAAATGTTCTTGGCTGTCCTTTCCTCTCCTGACCTGATTTGCACCTGGGTTTCTTCTCTCTAATGGAAAACCTTTCATTTGGCTCCTCACTTTTCTCCCCGCGAGCACCTGGTCTCCCCTCCTCCTACACCAGCCCTCCATATTGTTTGAAAGTCTCTCCATCCTCTGGCTCCTACCTGGAATCCCAGTCGCATCTCCAGCTACTCTCCTATAGCGAATCCGCGTTCCAGACATTCACTCGGTTACCCAGAGCCTGTGAACCCCAGCTTCCACTCTAAGAGCTGGACCTCAGCTTCTTTAGGACTCACATTGTAGGGACCATATTTTGTTCCCTTAACTGAATGCTCTGTGTTGCCTCTTTGTACTTTTGCCCAGAGGACCTTGTCACCTTCTTGTACCTGGGGCCCTGCCATTTCGGCAGTTCCGGCAACTCCTCCTCTGTGAAGTATCCCCAGACCAATTTCGTTTACAGAGTAGAAAGAGACACCGAATTTGCATAAAATAAAACTTGGACTCAAGTTGTGGTGTGGCTCTCCATCCGACCCTACAACTGTAGGCAGTCACTTCCCATGACCCCACCTTAGATTGCTCATCTGTTCATTGGAGAGTGAAGAGAAGTAACACCTACTTAATGAAGGGGTTGTGAGGCCACCCTGTGAATATGAATGTGAAACAATATATCATGAAGTATGGCAGGAGGTGAAGATGCATTCTTTTTTTTTTTTTTTTGCTTTAGGAAAGATTTATTTTTAATTATTTAATTAATTAATTTACATAGTTGTTGAAGATGCATTCTTAAACAAGCCCTTAATGCCGGCCCGCCTCCCACCCGTCTCCTGGCCTGCTGACAAGGTTCCCTCCTTGAGTATTCCGTATAAGGCAGGTCTGTGCTTACTGCTCCTCTTCAGGGTCTTCAATTTCTACCTCTAGAATACTAAGCAAATGTAATTCCTCAAGTCCAATGACTAACCACTCTCCTACCCATCTGTCACTCCATAGAGGGGGTCTTCTTACTCTCCATGTAGATCCAAATTGAGTACATGCTGTTGTCTGAAAGTTCAGGACCCCTCTTCTCAGAGGCATTGGGAGACTCTTCACAAAGCATTCTGATCATGTTCGTCTCTGGAGGATCTAAATTTTCAGGTCTTCAATTTCACCAAACATTCTGCTCATCTCTTCCCCATCTTCAAATTCCCAGGATCTGAAAGCCAGCTGGACTGAAGCTTAAGGCTTAGCTGATGACTTCCCCATCCCTGAAGTTTCCTGGTCTTCTCAGCCCCCCCCCCTTTTTTTTTTTAATTTGAATGTCTTTTTAAAAAATTTATTTATATATAAATTTCACATCACTGTAATCCCAAGGATTAACCCCACACACACACACCCTACCCACCATTCAGCCCTTTTTTGATCAAGCTCTACTCCTGGTGATTAACTTGGCTGTTGGACCAGAGGGTGGGGTTCTGGCTTTGTGGACACCCCGTCTTGGCTCTGTTACCTGACTTCTCGATGGACCATTTGTCTTTGAACTATCTTCTTGTTGTACTTGGCTTTGGTTTTTGGACTACCTTTTCTTTGCCTTGGCCAATCTGCCTGACATTACCGTGTAGGGAGAAAGGGATCTGGGCCATTTCTCTCCAACCCTGTTATCCTCTCAGGGCACCTGCCCAAGCCCTCCTATGTGTGGGTAGGTGTGTGACCCTGAGTAAATAATTTAACTTCTCTGAGCTGAAAGGTGAGGATAAGAGTCCTCAACTTATGAGGATTGAGATAAGGTGTGTGAAAACTCCTAGTGAAGAGAAACAACTCAAAAAATAATAGTTTTACTGGCTTTTGTTGTTTACATTCAAGATTGGTTACACCTGCATCTCCCTTTCAGCATCCTCTCCAGCCATTCTTCTCTGCCCATTTCCACACTCACATTTCCAGTCACTGATTTGCTCAAGTCTTTGGACATGGCATAGATGTTCAAGGCTTCATGCCCTCACTTGTCCTCTCTCTGCCTCACATGCACACCTAGTTTTGTCCTCATCTTAGATTTGTACTGTAGCACTTAACCTTAGTTGTTCTCTACTCCCACTGTTCAATATATTCCTCTTGCTAGTGACATTAACAAGCTTCAAGTTTCTCTCCAAATGGCCCGTTCTCAGTAGGAACATTTGATTGAATTCCCTTCTCTCCTTTATTTGACTTATTACCTGTGCTCTCCATGACTCCACACTTGCCTGGTTTTTCTCCCACGGCTCCTAAGAATTCTGGTTGCTCAATTTTGTCTCCTTAACCATGTAATCTTATTCAAACCCATTAAATGAAAGTTCATGGGTTCATGAAAGTTCAGCCCTGAGACACCTCTTTCTCCCAATGCTACCCTCTAGTGATTACTTCAGCTTATGGTTTCAATTATTTTCTAAGCGATTCTTAAATTTCCTGTACAGACTTCTCTGAGCAACAGATGTGTACATTCAGTTTTCTTGGACATAGCAATTGAACTAAACAGTCTACTAGTTTACACTTTAAGCCTGATCCTCCAAGAATGGCCCCTAACTCAGTAAATAGCTTTTCCCCCATCCCCAGTATATACATTCAAATAAAAAATCCTGCTAATTCAACTTCCCAAATATTTCTCGATCTATCAACTTCTTTTGTACTTCCACAGTCAGTGTGAGAAACCAAAATACCCTTGTCTCTGGTCCAACCTCCCACAATATCCTCCAATCTGGTCTCTTTTGGTCTGTTATTGCTCTACCCATCCATTCTCTATAAATTAGTCTTTTAAAAACATGTCTCATCACGTGCCCCTACACTTAAAACATTTCAATGTGACATCTCACTGCTCTTAAAGTCAAGTCCAAATCACAAATGCTGTGCTAGGGCTCCAGATAATATGTAGTTGGCCATATCTCTTGTCACATCACATGCCACTCCCCACCTTCTTCTCTGTGCTCTAATTGCAACAGCCTTCAGCTCCTCTCCAGCTTCCAACCACAGGACCCTTATACATTCTGTTCCTGCAACTTAGGACATTTATTCTGACCTCTTGTGCTTAGAAACATATTCCCCCATGCTTTGTCTTTCAACTTGAATGCCCCTCTCTGAGCATACCTTGGTTATATTCCTCTGTAAGATGTTTCATTGTCCCCTGTACATAGAACTTAGACAATTAAATAATTGTCTATCCACTTCCTCATGTTGTTCAATGAGGATATACTTGTATGTTTGTCTGTTGTTGTATGCACAATAATTAGTCCAGTTTCTGGAGTATAGTTTGTGCTCAGTGAATATTTTTATACACACACAGGAAAATGTGAGCCCTGTGTGAGCATCACTTCCTTTTTGGACTGGCTTCTTTGACCCCCTTGGTGTCTATTTTCTAACCAGTCTTCTTGATTCTTTAACTCCTCATGATTCTCATCATTTAACTTGCTCCTGGTACTCATCCTACTGGGACTTGTCCCATGGTTGACAGAGTCTGTCTCCATTCCCAAACTGAAGACAGGAGCTGTGGCTTTGGTCTTTGTGTCATCTTTACCCACCCCAAGCATGCACTTGATACCATTTAGGAATCAATATTGATTGTTAAGTTAATGTACTTTCTAAGACTTTCAAGACAAGAAAGTGGGGGAGACAAGACAAAGTGTCTATAAAAACCCTTATGTGTGTCCGTGGTTTCCAGTTAATAAACTATTATCACATATATATTCACAAGATCTTCACATTGATCCCAGGAAAGAAACAAATATTACCTCCCCATACTGTGAAAACTAAACTTCAGGCTGATTAAGCAACTAGGTAAGAAGATCAGTAACCAAGTGTCAAGATCAGTCTTCAGACTTTGAGCCTGCATTGCAGGTGATCCTTTCCCTGTGTCTCAGGTGGGCTGACTGTGATGTCAGCATATCATTGCTTCCCAGTCCTGGTTTGAATGACAGCTTTATAGGAGTCCAGATTCATCATTGGTTTGTGGGATAAAGAAGCCCTTTCCACAGCATTTACTTTGACAATGAAAGTTATTTTTCTCCCCCAGGGAATCTCATGCCTACATCTCCTTCTAGTGTGGTCCCATTAACAGCCAGGGTTAGTAAGCCTCATAGGCGTATTCACATTTCTAGGGCCTGCAAATGTTTAAATACAAGCAATTCAAGATTTGGGTTGACCCTGCAAAATCAAGTTCTACCAGAAGAGGGAGACATGACTATGTGTCTAAATCACTGAGTGGGCCTGAGTTTCTAGACTGTAAATCACTTTGAAATTAACTTGAAAGTGCCCAAGTTGAGTCCAGTCTAGATTACTAGTTGTTCCTCCTTTTATAACTCTTCTCTATTGTAATTTCAGCATAGAATTGAGTCAATCTGCCATCTAAAAAAAACAAACAAAAGCTGGGCGTGGTGGTGTGTGCCTGTAATTCCAGTTACCTGGGAGGCTGAGGCTGGGGATCACTTGAGTCCACGGGTTCTAGACAACCCTGTGCAACATAGTGATACCTGGTCTCTTAAAAAAAGAAGAAAGAAAGAAAAATTGTAAAAATATTAAATCTGAATATTAAAAAAGAGTGGTCTTTAGCTCCTAGTAGGTGGGTCACAAATGTTTCCTCTAGCCTTCATGTTACCCCAGGTGGAAAGAGACATTATTGAGACTGTGAACTGTTGGAGTCTAATATCTCCAAGTCCAAGGTTAGGTCCTTTGCACCACCTGGTACTGCGCCCAGGCTTAGCTCTCAACCCACCCCCTACCTGGATGGGTTCCACCTTCTTTCAACACCTAGAACTCCTGTCTTCTCTGTAAAGAATTTCCTGTCTCAACCAGGCCTCAAGTATTTGTCTTTTTTCCCCCCCGCTCCTTGGCAATTGGCATTTGCTTTTTCAAAGGTGTTTTCTATCCCATCAAGAAAATATTCTCTCCCTCCAGATGAATTTCTTCTACTTTACTATACTTAAATTTATTACTACAAAAATAATTCATTTTGAAGATTTTTTACCAGATATATATAGGCTTTGTATCCTAATTTTTAATACATAAGATACTTTGTTCTTACCCACATGTACTCATACACTCCATCAAGAAATCCTACCTGGGTTCTATATCCAAAAGCTAACCATTCAAAACACTGTGTGCTGCCCAGATCCCAGCCACCTTCATCTCTTGCCTGGACGATGCAGTCGCGTTTAATAGGGATCCTTACTTCCACACTTAAGGCCTCTTCCCCCACTCTCCCTTTGCAGACCCTCCAGAATCTTCCTTCTAAACCACAGATCCCATCACACCATTTCCTGCTCTCAGACCTCCAGCAGCCTCTCATCACTCTCAGAATAAAACCCACATCCGTTGCCAGGGTGCATAGGCCTTCCCTGCTTGCTCCCTGGCTTCTGCTCCTGATTCATGTCTTCATACTCTCTCTTTCTCTCACTCGGAGCCTTAACACTGGCCTCCTTGTTCTTCGGTTCTGCCAAGAACATTCCAGTTGCAGGGCCTGTGCACTTGCTGTTTCCTTTGCTGCAAGCTCTTTCTCCCACGCCACATAGACTGCTCCCCCTCACTTCATTCAGTTCTGGCTTTGGATGCTGTGCTCCTAGAAGCCCTTTTCACCATGCTCCCTAGAATCTCTTCATCATACTCTTACTATCCCTACTCTGCTTTGTTTTTCTTTCTACCACTTCCCCATAACATGACGTTCTAGTTGTTTCCATATCTGTCTTTCCATATCTTCTCATTGGAATGAGAGCACCATGACGGCACCGTATTCTATAGCCAGGGTCTTACAATCTGCAGTTCTTAATACATACCCCTCAGGAAATACTTGTTCAATGAACAAACAAGTGAATGAAATTTTTCATAGCCTTCACAACTATTATGTTGAATGACTGCCTAACTTGATGTAAATCAGTTTTTATTGTGAAAAATTAGGTTGGGCCATATGAAACCCCCATTTTTGTAGGTTAAAATGATGGAGTTTTGGCAATTTCAAATCATTCACATCAGAAAGTTCTAGTACATAGCCGGGCATGGTGGCTCGTGCCTGTAAGCTTCAGCCTATGAAG
>PVHY01011626.1:0-47324 GCA_004024945.1 Uropsilus gracilis | reverse complement strand
CTCTGGCAGGCGGGTGCAGTGAGTCATTTGCCTGGGAGTCATTAACTGTCCTGTTAATTCATATACTCTGGATTAATAGCAATTTTATGGAAAATTTGGATTACTCTTACAGTGTCAGTACTACACCCCTGAAAGGATATCAGTATTTGCTTATTTATTTTCCTTGATTGAATTAAAGTGGTGGAAGTTTGTGGTATTACGTAGACATTTTCCTGCTAATTTATCAGTTACAAATATTGGTTGCTAAAATGTTTTATTTTAAATTTATGGAAATGTTAAGAACTTGTTTTTTAAATTTCGGTCTCTCTCTGCAGAGACGAAATGGAGAAGATATACCAGTAGCCCAGACTAAGAATATCAATCACAGGAGATTTGCTGCTTCCTTCAGATTGCAAGAAGTGACAAAAACTGATCAGGACTTGTATCGTTGTGTAACTCAATCAGAAAGAGGTTCTGGTGTATCAAACTTTGCTCAACTTATTGTGAGAGGTAAGTAAAATAACTTAGATTTCACAAAATACTGTCACTGTTAGTATAAAAGCAACATTGTAGCTATTTGAATTGATTTTCAAACCTACTGCTCTTTTTCTCAACTCACTATAAAAAATCATAAATATTCTGATAATGTCTTAAGGTGAAATTAAGACTATTGTATAGTTTATCAAATAACTTTTTAGTAAGTATTCTACATTTCAGTGAACCTATTTTAAGCGCTGTAATAGGGGTACATATTAAAAATGAATATTTTATTCACATTGCCAGCTTACAGTTTGCATTTTGTATTTCGATTTGTGGTTTTGTTTAAAATAATTCTGAAGATTCTATTTTTTTTTCTTCACAGCACTGTAGCAATGAGGCTAAGATCAAAGTTCCAATCCCTATGTAGATTGTTAAGTTTTACTGGTATAAAAAACTACTGGTTGTGTGTTCACAACCACTCCCTGCAGGTTATTGGATACTTAGACTTACAAAGAGGTCTTTTTTTTTCTATTTTAAGTTTACAAGATGAATTTTGAAGAAATTTGACATAAGCATGTATCTGAGGTGAATTTTAGAAAATCACATACAAGAGTTCATATTGCATTCATTCGAAATACGCTGACTCCTGTATTTTCCAGGCAGTGTTTCAGGTTGTGGAGACACAATTGTGGATAAAGTACCAGGTCCCCGCCCATTTGGAACTTACTGATGGAATGTAGTAAGGATAATATAGAAAGATACTGAAAATGGGTTGTCAAGTTGTGGTATATGTCATGAAGAAAAATACAGGCACAGCATGATAGGGACTGATACTTTAGTTAAAGTGATATAGAAGGTAAGTTCACTTTGCAAAAGTAACCAATGGATTGGAACCTTAATAAAATGAGATGTTGGCCATATGAAAGTTCAGAAGAAAAGCAACTCTGTTAAATGGACTATCAAGCTCAATGAATAGTAACATCAGTGAACATAAAAGTAAGTCATGCATGTCCCTAAAGGTGAAGTTTGGAAATTGCTAACAAAACACCTAAAGTGGACTGGAATTTGGCAGAAGCATCAGCATAGTTCTATATGAATCAAGATGAGGGTTGTGGAAGTGGGGCTGGGAGTATGAAGGTGAAGCACAGGCATGTGGAGAGGAGAGCAAGGTGTGTGTCAAGGTCATAAAGAACATGAGAAACAGCTGTATCCAAGTTAATATATTTTGTAATATTTGACATCTAGTGTCTTTTACATATCTTATTTCATTTTAAGTTACTTAAGTTACTTAATTTTAATATTCTCACCTTTAATAGTATTATAGAGAAGGAAAATAACTTAGTAGACTAGATGATAATTGCAACAAATGATCAGTGCATCAAAGATGTAATATAAAATGGAGACAGAAATTAACCCCTTGTTTCTTGCTTTATGAAGATAGGGTCATTGTTTTCCACCAGAGCTTTATGCTATATTAACATTACTAAATGGCAGTCTATAATGCTTTTGTCAGAAAGATCTGACAGTTCATCAGAAAACGATTTATCTTTGTAGTATGGATATGATTCCATTTTAAATGAAACTCTTTTAAATGTTTCCTTGAATCTGCTTAAAAGTTCATGAAATCATAGCTCTAATTAGTTGAATAATGAGAAAAAGTGAAAATTTGCCTCCAGTATTCAGGCAGAGTGACAATTTATTTTACTGTTCCTCTATGTCCATCTCTGTTGGGTTGTGTCCCTAGGGTCTGCTTCACTGGAGCCTACTTTTTTTTTTTTTTTTTAAAGATTAGGTCTTTCTATTTTTTTTTGCCTGTGGAACCGCAGGCTCTCGTTGCCCGGGGTACCACAGACTCAACCAATCCCCAGCCTCAGCTTCCCAGGTAGCTGGGATGACAGGTGCGTGCCACCATGCACAGCTATTTTTTTGGAACTAGGTCTCACTACGGGCCCCAGTTGGGACTTGAACCATCATCCCTAGCCCCTGCCACTTCATAGGCTGAAGCTTACAAGCACGAGCCACCGTGCCCAGCCTTGGAGCCTACTTTTTGACAGCTAATGGGTGTCTTGGCTATCTTCAGAGTAATGAATGTGTTGTAGATACAGGAGTTGTGTGTGCTTCTGAATAATCATTCTCACTGTTTTTCCATGATACTATATTCATATTCATAGTATGTAGCCACTGAAGGTTATGGTGGCTTTTAATAGTGCAGCTAGATTGCTCTTAAACATCCAGTAGTTATATATATTTTTTGGAAAGAGTGATGCTGTGATACATTGAACATTTTGTGGAAGACAGAGCTGACTCTTTTTATTCATGAGTTCCCTATTTATAGTTCTCTTTTTCATATCCATTTAATTCATATATGTTAAGAGGTTATTTTTTTTTTTTATCGTTACAAGATTTTTGTTTATTTTAATCAGCCGATAGATTTTTCCATTTTATCATAGTTTGGTTGTCTTACCTGGAGACAACTCTTTTATGCTTGTCCTAGGAGTATCATTGGTGAGAGGAATAATTATTACAGTAAAAATTATAAATGAAGGCTCCTTAAACTTCATAGGAAATGTTGACTTCTTTTTTGTTAAAGAAAATCTGGTCATTTAGTATGTTTTTTGTTTTAGATAGTGTTAACTGTTGGGTTAAAATATAAAGAATCTTTGAATTTGCTATGCAGAGTCTGCTAACATTTTGAAAAAAGTATTTTGAGAATTCTGGCAGTTCTTATTTTCTGTATATTTTAGTTTATTGTATATATATTACAGGTGATATTTTGCCTACTGTTCTATTTGAAAATTAGATACAGCAATAAATTTTCTTCTCATTGAAATTACTACTAAATAAATATTGCTAACCAAAAAAATATCTCCGTTAGGGTCAACTGTGCTGTTGTTAAAACAGTATTGAGAATTAACTATGGTGACAGGTCCTATCTCCGATTGGCACTTTCAAAACTGACATGTTGTTACATAGATATAAAAGATGCTAATTTTAAAGGACATTTTTGGAGCAGTGATATGAATACTTGTTAATAAAAGTTGGCATAATATTGTCTGTTGTCAAATATAACCCTCGGGTAATAGTTTATTAGTCTTTTTCTCCTGAACTGGAAGTGACAGGGCATGCTTAAGGTTTTTTTGTTGTTGTTGCTGTTTGTTAAAAATGAAGATTTCACAGCAAAACTTTCTTGTTGAAGAGCATTTATTTCTTTGTTCCCACAACCACAGAAAGCGAAAAGGAAGTATGCTGACACAGAATTTACTTTGTCATGATTTCAGAAGTGCTTCCAGATTGTTTTTGAGTAATGATAACATTTTCAACTTATAAATGCCTATCTTTATCGACAAAGTTTAAACAAAGATGAGATATACAACAAATTTTTTTTTGCTTACTGTTTCTATAAAATTGAAGTATGAAAAATGTGAATTACAGATTAAAATGGTATTTACAAACTTCAAATTAAAAGCATCAAGACTATAGTTTGACCTATGTTACAGATTCTCACTTTCTACTTCATCTGTACTCAACTTTCTTTTCCATGGTTCTGAATTAAAGTTCCAGTTAGAATTCTAACTGACCCACAATAAACTTTTATAAGTTTTTCTAATTGATAGAAGTAGTATCTAGTTTCTGGTACCAGTTTTTTATTATATATTTTGTACTTATTTTTCTTAGTGAAATTCTAATCACATTTTATTTTATTTGAAAAACTAGGTTTTTTGGCTTTTTCTGTTTTGATTTTTAACTTTTAATCATTATCAGAATACTCTGTTCATAATATTTAGTTACTATTTTAATCTCTTTATGACCTCTAGCTGTAAAGTTGGGTGAATGCTAATCCATTTATCTAATGTTCCTTGGAGTAAATAGTCTTCTAAAACAATTTCATGTTAAGAATCATAGAATTTAGTTTGCTATTGATTTTAATTTCCTTTGTAAGACAATAAAAAGTAGTTTAAATATAAGGGTAATAACTGACATATGTAACTGAAAAGATGTGTTATTATTGTTTTTCTCCCCTCCCCTTCATTCTCCTCCCATCCTTCCCTTCCTTTAAAATAAAATCCATAGTTTTGGGTATATTAAGGAAGATATTTCTTATAAGTTAGCAAGATGGCTACATACTTCCATGGTCTCATCCACTTCAGAAAGTGAGAAGTTGCTACTTTGTTCAAGTATTGACATTTAGATGACTGCTAATGGAGAGATAACTAGAATGTCTACCAGTGAACATTTTTAACTGGACTCCAAAGTGTGAAGAGTGTTGTTGGCAGATATAATTTTATTCAGGTAATACTGGATCTGAGGGAATTCATAGCTGAAGTACAACTTAACCTTAAAGAACATATGGGAATTTGGAATTTGGCTATGTAGGAAAAGGGTGTTATAATATCAGGTGTGTCAGAAGGATTGTTGTTTATTTTGTGAATGGTGAAATGTTAATAGCGTCAATTGCCTGGTAAAAACCACCCGCTACACATATGAAATCATCCAAATTAATAATATATATGCATTTGAACTTTAAAGATTGTGCTCTAATTATAATCATATATAGATTATATTCCATTTGAGCCTGTTTACTGCAGCACCTAACATAATCTTTTCATAAATTGATATTTTTTTAAAAGTTAACAAACAAATTTATTTTATTATAGTTGGAGTAGTGAGACTGACTCTCAGAATATTTGGAAATAAATGATGTACCATATACCCTATAGAAGGAATGAAGATTGATAAGGAAAAAATAATGATACACGAGAAAAGATAATGATAGTTGTGTTTCATAACATCCTAGCCAGTCTTTTTTATCTCTCATATTAACCAAAGAGTGTTAGGCTAAAACTTTATTTTCTCATTTGATTTGACCAATATTGTGTTCTGGGTTTTTTTTTCCTGCATACCAAATAAAAATTATATTCAAATAACTCACTATAATAGTTTCATATTAGAAGCTAGACCATCTTGTATTAGAAAGCTAGACATACTACTTCTTTTGCTAATTGTTCATACAACTTGGAATTTCTAGCTTGAGTCCTTCAACAGTCTGCTCTATACCACAATTTGTTGATTTTAACTAGTTTTAAAGCATAACTACCAAGACTCTGGATTTCATATAAAGATTCCTTTTTTAAATAGCTACTTGAAGATTCTGTTTCTTTGCTTCTGTTGTGAAAACTATCCTACATGATAGAAAATCAGTTTTTTGAGGTAGTGCAATTTAAACATCTGTGAACTGTAATGAAAATTTAGGAACCCTTGAATAAACCACATACTGATTTTCCCGGTGCTCCTGGATGCTTGGGAAAGCACAGGATGTTAGTCAGGGGATACCAAATGTCTATAATTTTTACAGTATTCTTATTACCACTCATCTAAACTTTTTTACTTTCCTACCCTGGAATATGATCAAAGGTACAAATGGGAGACTCCTCTTTTTCAGTAGCTCTTTGTAAATCAGGTGAGTCAATGTTCAAGATGCTGGGAACATAACTTCTAAGTGAACTAAAGGATACTAGATGATATCCTTATAGACATAGTATATTATCTTGAAATTCTGTTTTATGCACTTTTGTAAGATTAGGTAATTCCCATGTGGAGTTCTGTATAACATTAGGTATGCACAGTGCTGGTCACTGCTTTTTGGAGTGAATCTTTGGGGAGTTTACTTTTTTGGAGATTTCTTAGGAATTTGAGAGGGATCAAAGAAGTAGAATGATTTGCATGCCTAATAATTCTTTCTGTTGAACTCTAGGGAATTTGATTTGAGAATGTTGGTAACACGTCTCTGTTCCACTTCTCTGTCTCTCAATTTTGTTCTCTTGGAGTTTGTGATGAATGCAATTTGGCCATGTGGGAGAAGTGTTTTTTTGGATCACCAGTCTTCCAGAGGACTTAAAGCTACATAGTAGACTGAGTGTATTTGTAATTTATATTTTCTCTTCTCCTTAATATTTTCCCCATACCCTTAACCTAAAGAAAAGATGTAAATTAATATGCAACTTCTTTTGAAAATCGGCCAGTAGCCTTTATTAAGTACCTCAATGGTAATCGGATACTGGAAATTATGAAGAAATAGCAAATACATGCTTTTAAACAACTTGTAATTTATTTTTAGCAAAATATGATTCTTGACTATTTGGACTTGAAGTGTTTGAACTTTGATTTTTGATGACATTTCTAATTCTATAGAAAAAATCCCCCTAACAAATAGAAAATATTTTATCATTGGCACTATTTTGTAAATCTTTTATTGAGCACTAATTTGATCAATAATATACTCTGAGAGTCTTATGGAATGTTAATTAAACAACTGCTCTATAGATGACAGAATGAAATAAATCAGCAGACCATAGCTAATTTATAGTTTTAATGGTATAATGAGTAAAGAGAGCAATATAACTGTGGTGAGACATTATTTTATTGGTTATAATTCTTGAGCCTCTCTCACTTTCTCAATGATTGATATTCTAAGAAGTCAATAATAGCTGGCTACTATATTACTGATGGGTGAGTTTTTGCAGTTAACCTAAAGAATTTGTGCATAGCTGTTCACATTTTTAAAAGCTAAGTAACAAGCATTCTGCTTACTAGTAAAATGTCTTCAGGAAATTGCCTTACTAAGAGGACAAACTAGTAAATACATGGAAATATGAAAGTGCTCTTGAAAAGTTAGGGAGAAATCAATTTCTAGAAAGTCAATCAAAACCATCATGTCCAAAAAGAATCTATAACACCATTGCTGAAGCACTATTTTTTCCACATATGGATAAATATAAATAGTGTTCTTCCCTTTCCTAGGAAAGAGTAAAATTAAAAACAATTATAAGGCCAACATAAATCAGTACAAATTTACATTTAATTAGTTTTTAATTTGATTTATTTAGTTAATAGTTATTAATTTGTTATAAAAATATATACCATTTTAGTGCTTAAAGATTTGGAGATCTAGGACTAGACAAAGATTGAAAAATTGTGGCAAAATATGGGTAATTTTTCTGAGTATGTAAATACATAACAGATTCTGCAATTTCATCTTAGCTCTGATTTCTGCTTTTAGAGAAAATACAGCCTATAGATGCATATATGGACAGTGTCATTTTTAAACTGTAAAATACGATTTGGAAAACAAGTTTATCTTGCTCTCCATTTTCTTTCTATGCCTTAAACTAAGAAAATATTTTGTAGTCTCTCTGCAGTGTTGTACAATTTGGAATCAAAATTTAGTTGTGATGACACAGAATCTGGCATTGTGAAAACAAACAAAGAAACAGCAAATGAATCATTATCCATATTCTTCCTTGTTAGTAAGAAATTCTATCCACATGATTGTTTACATGTTCTTAATTGCCATTGGCATTTTCTTTCCTCTTTGGACACACATGGAGGATCCATTACTATTCTCATGTTACCTCCTCCACCAGCTTCCTGTCACATTAAGAACAAAAGGTCGTAGACCTTTCCTGCCCAAAAGACATTAAGTAAATTCTCTCCTGGTACCATTCAAAGTTTATTTCCTATCACTCTGCTTTTTCCATAATCCACAGCCGGCATATCAATTTTTTAACCATATACCAGCTTTAGGGCTTTGATACTTACTGTTTCCTCTTCTTGAACTTTTTTTATCCTCAGATATTTGGGTGCCCACTTTCTTATACCAGTACAGTTTTGCAGCCATCCCAGTCTGGGTGGTTCATCATCACTTATAGAGCTAAAGAAGGATTTTGGAGCCCTTGGCAACATCTTCACAGAGGAAAGCAGCCTCCAAATAAAACAGCCACTCGATTCTCTTTTACAGTTCACCTTCCCCAGTATAATGCCTCCCCTTTATACTCTCTGCCCAGACCCAGGTATTCCTACCTATCTGTGTGTATCCATTGGGCTCACATGTGTACAGTCATGGAGAGGGTGCAGTCCAGGTGTTGTTTATAGGGGTCTACTGCAGAAGGACTTGAAAAATCCTGTTAACTCATTTACCTTACAACTACATTTTTTTCAGTTTTTCCTAAAATACCTAAAGGCCAAATGGTATTTATTTTCTAATACAGAAGAGAATCAAATTTTTGTCTTAGAGTATTTTCTCCAATGTAAGTTCAGTTTATGTGTTAAAAATATATTTTGTAATGCTGTACTGCAGCTATTCCTTATCACCAATTGTAGTCATCAGGCTCACCAATCTGGGTGGGTTCTTTTTTGGTTTTAGCAGTTACACAGGTATTAGGCAGGGCAGGCCACCTAGAGGATATGCAATAAAGTTCTAACAAATGAAAGAAGCAATTAACATACATATTTCTGTTTTCTCTATCTTACTCCACTTTGCAAAAATACTTAAGACTCCCGTTCTACACAATCGTTTGTTCTACACATAATAGGCATTTGTAGGGTGAATTTGGTAAGACTTTTTTTTTCTGAATTAACCTGTATTGTATATCCAGCACCTGGGGCACTTGTATGGCTGGGGGTGGCTGGTGCTGGGAGGAAGGGGAGCCCCCTGTGTTGCCCCTCCAGGAGTCTTTACACTCTCCATCTGACATTCTCTCATGATCTTTCATATTGTGCTCATGCTCTGCTGTGCTCTCTGTGCCCCTTTATCCCATCTCCTAGGCCCAGGTGGCACTGAACCATACAATCATGGGGAAGACATACTATCCAAGGTGCTGGATATACAGGTTAATTCAGGAAAAAGCCTTACCAACCTCACCTTACAAATGCCTCTTCTACACAGAACAAATGATTGTATAGAAGGGAGTCTTAAATATTTTTGCAAAGTGGAGTAAGATAGTGAAAATAGAAATATGTATGTTAATAGCTTCTTTCATTTGTTAGAATTTTATTGCATATCTTCTAGGTGTTCAGCACTTTTTTACCTTCACTGTCATCACTTTCATCCACATGCCTGCCCTCTTTTCTTGTAAAAAGAAAACACCTCACTGGCAATCTACATTGTCACTTATTTCCTTCAGATCTCTCTTCATACAGTAACCAGTCTGACTGTATTACACAAATACATCTGATTGTGCTTTTCTGGTTGTGATGGCTTCATGCTCACACACTCTGCATCAAAAATATCTCATCAGTCTCCAGAGCCCTTCTTCCTCTGACTCATCCTACCCTTCCAGTACCTCATAACACATTCCTTTGCTCATGAAACTTGAGGAACGCTGGCTTTCCTTGATTTGCCATCATGTACTATTTCTCTTACCCTTAGAGCTTTGCCCTTTTCTGTAGTGCCTGTTCACTAGTCTTTAACATATGACTGCATTTCTAGCATCTGGCTCCACAACTAGATGGACAGAATCAAGGTCTGTATACCTTTGCTCATTGACTAGGGCACCTCTAATAGCCAACACTCATCATCAAATTATTGTTGTCAAAGAAAAAATAGCATGGCATAGTTTTAATGTGTAGGCAAGGACTGCCTCCTCACAGCTTTTGATAGTCAGCAGAGGTACTGAGGAGGAGGTGAAGTTTCATCTTACCATTGACGTAGTTATCATTTGATTTGTCAACAATAAATAAAGGGCATGATAGGGGAATATATGCTTATGTGACCAAAATGTTAAATATTGATTTTAGTAGTGTTTTTAAGGGAAGATGTTGAGATGAACCTGAAAGTTTACTAAATGTAGAGGAATCTGAATGTCATAATAAAGGCATATAAATTTGTTGGTTACTCAATTTGGGAACTTTTGGGGGGGATTTTGAAATAGGTCACTTTTCAGAGTTTAGAACCCATTTAGTGGGGTTTTTGAATTAGGTCACTTTTGATACCTGTTACAAATTGGTTGATATGCCATAAACTATATAAATCAACAACTTTTAAATCTGCTTTATCTGAATGCTGTTATAAAAAATTATTAAATCAAAACAATCAAAATATTTAGGGGACTTTTGAATTAGGTCACGTTCAGAGTTTAGAACCCACCTAGTGGGCTAAAAATCATACAAATTGAGATGGCAAAGCATCCTTGTTGGGGGCTATAGTGAAATGGTACGGACTGGTCGTGGTGACAGATTATATTATAGTCAATGTTAAGGACATTGTGGATTACAGTAGATAAAGTTGTCACTTGGAATACCAGGCAAAATTTGCATGTGAACAGAAATGAGAAACACCTATAGAATTTGAGAACATAGATAGTAATTTTAACTATAAACCTTTGGTTAAGATGCATGAGACAGTTTGTAACTTTTTCATTTTGATGTGCAAAAAAAATGACTAATTATAGGACATTAAATGGGAATTCAGCATAGATGAATTAAGCTATAGGAATTTAGTACATAGAAATTACTTTGTGTTTTGTTAGACTCCATAGACTGTAGACTTTAGCAAATATTGCTTTTTTGTGTGTACTTAAGGCAAAAGTAAATATATTCAATTAATGAAAAATTTAAAAAGAGAACCATAGCATACCTGAGTATATTTTATCCTTTAGTGCTGACATTATCACACAAAAAAACTTGCAAGTTATATCACGTCTAAATATTTTCCACCTATTGCTTTATGTAGTTTCTTCATTGGATTTGAGAATTTGTTAAGTGACTATATTTTTTTCTATTCTTTGTAAAAATATTTTACTTCCTGGAAATAAGGCAAACTAAAATATAAAGACCTCTTCTTTCCATGTTCTTTAGTTTTGATTGTTCCAGGTAATAATACTCCTAAACGTGCTTTTTTATTATATCATAATTTAAAGCATCAGAAGGATGGGGATTCATTCTCTAAGACGTTCAACAGCATTCTCAGTCCTCCAAAAAAGTCATTCACTGTAACAGAGTTGAAAAATATTTACTTTTAAGTAGATAAAGAGTTCCCCCACCATAATTTTCCCATGTTGAAAATCATGCTAGGTTTTACATTTCTTTCTGTTGTTATAAATATTCTTATAAAGTAGAGACCCTCACTGGTCTGATTGATACATGATAATAATGTAAAGCAGCCTACTTGGGATCCAACATGAATGGTAGAGATGTAAGATGTCAGGGAAGTTATATAGAAAGAATATTTGAATTGATATTTGAATTCTAATCTGCTGCTTGGAATATTTTGATCATTTTGATTTATTCACTTTATAACAGTATTCAAATAAAGCAGAATTAAAACTTGTTCATCTATATAGTTTGTCATGCCAACTATACTGAAACCTACAGTTTTAACTTTTTTACTATGAATACACTTGTAACTCTGATGGATAATTTTCATATCAAAAGATTGCATTTATATATGTGTCACAGGATATCTTTTCTTTTTTGTACATGTGCTTTTGCACTTAGAATTATGGCTGTGTTTAAGTTTATGTTTCTAACTTTGGTGAGTAAATATCCAAATAGAAATACTAATGCAATTTTGAGTCCTAGCTTACTAAACAAAACACATTAATGCATTTCTTTCTAACTATTTGAATTCTGTAACTCAGGTCTTTTTAAAAATCATCCTTCAGCATCAGCAGGCATGGGTAGTCTTTTCTGAACAGTGCCTCTGTAATAGAAAGAAATCAATTACTATTAGAGAGGCACAGTAGGTTAAAGGCATTCCAGGTTCACACTGGTTTTGCAGCCAGGAAGGGTACTTAGCTGTGAATCAAGAATGATGTAAAAGATGGATGAGACAGAGTTCAAGGATCAGTGATGTGAGGGTCCACGACTATCGTTCCAAGCTGTCTCTGCAGTGATGATGGATGGTTTGGTGGCAAGAAGTAATAATACCAGATGATGAAAGATGCATTTCAGCATCATGAGCCACAGCATACTGACTACCTGTTGGAGTTCTGAAGCATAATGATTCCTGATTTGCAACCAAACAGGTTTGCTGCATTTAGCAACCCAGATTTTTGGCAGCTGTGAAGGAAGCAAGTAGCATATCAAATACTGCTGCACATTGTAAATTTAATTACCTTATATTTATGCATAGTAGTTGTTGACAGGATCTTGTAAGCTATGCTAATATGGTAGGTAATTTGTTACCTCCAGAAATCACTTTCCATGTGTCTTATGATCATTATCATGAAACATGATAAATGATCTCGCCCATGAGGTATAAATGAAAATGAAATGGATAATTGGCTTCTATGTCTAAATTGTGGCTGAAATAGTTGCAGCAATTATAAGCAAATTTATCTCATAAAAATATGTTTGGCAATATATTAGTGACCTTTTATCATCTTGCACCTATGGCGCATTATGAAACTTTTGGCCTTTGACATTTTTAAAATGTTCAATTGTTTTTTATATTTTCAGTATTTAAAGTTATTCTTGCCTTTCCTGTGTGTGTGCACATGCACAGATGACACACACCCATTTTTAAAGGACAGGTTTATTAAGAGAGTGGAAAAGCAAAAGAGAGACACCTGCATGGTCACAGGTAGGCTGTAGAGCTACCACCTGCATTTTAAGTGTATCTTGTTTATATCCTGTGATCTTAAGCAGTTGATATTGATAATCTTCTTTAGATACTGAAAATAAAAACTTGATTCAGTGGTATAGAAACAGTGCAAGACATATTTGACTTTTCTATTACTTTTTTTTTTATCATTAGCAGAATATCGCCTTTCTGCTGGGTGTGGACAGTGTACCATTCTTGTTTAATGGTGTGTTTTCTTCAGTTGGTATAAGAGAATGTCTCTGATATACCACAATAAAATAGTTTGGTTTAAATATCATGAAACTTTCATCCTTTTTCCTCTTACCTTCCTTCAAGTTTCTTAATTTATTGCATTGAATTATTTATAAATGTGGTAACATTGTTTATGTTGTTTCAGAAATAAAAGATGACACCTTCAACATATATTTTCTCTCCACACCCACCGACAAGGGACCCATAGTCCTTCCCATAGTTTACTGATTCCCCACCTGTTTGTCTCACTCTCCTCCTCACTTTTCCCCCTCTGACAGTTTCAAAACTACAGAATTTTAGGGCTTGTTTCTGTATTCCACATATAAATGAAATCTTTAGTATTTATCTTCTTCCTTCTGACTATGCTTAGCAAAATCCCCTCCAGTTCTCTCATCTCTGTTGTAGCAAATGGCAAGATTTCTTCTTTATGGGGAGTAGTATTCCTTTCTGTTCACTATTATATATACACAACATGTCTTCTAATTCCATAATCATCTATGGTATGGACATTATGCTATTTCTATAAAGTGTTTATTGTATGTTGTCCTGCAGTGAAAGTAGAAGGGCATATATTCCATCTAATTTGTGGTTTTGTATTCTTCAGGTAAGTATCTAGAAGTGTAATGATGGGATCATATAAAAGATCTATTTTTGATATTTTCAGAAACCTTCCCTTCTGTAATAAACTCTGGATGAATCTGCATTCTAACCAGTAGTAGTGTACAACTGTTCCTTTTCTCCACATCCGTGCCAGCACTTGTTTCTATGAACCATCCTAATGAGTGCAATGTGGTATTTTATCATGGCTTTCATTTCATTTCATTCCTAAGCATTTTTTCTGTATGACTGTTGACCATCTGTATATCTTCTGGTGAGAAGGGAATTTAGCTCTTCTGCAAATTCTTTTGATTGTGTTGTTTTCTTTTGTTGAATTATGTGAGCTTTTAGTAAATCCCTAATCAGACGTATAGTTTGTATTTTGTTCTGTTCAATAGAATGCCTTTTCATATTAATGATAGTTCCCATTGTGCAGACCTTTTTAGTTCAATATAGTTCTATTTATTTATTCAAGTCATTTTAAATAATAAAAAGTTAAAACTTAATTAGCATTTTTGAAGTTACCATAAAATAAAAACAATTAAGATACATGATAACAATCTTAGCAATTTCATATATAGCTATAAAAATAACATGTTCAAATTATAATGCATTTCAACTTTGTCTTTATACATAATTCTTGCATTACATATTTATAAAATTGATGTTCCACAATGCTGATGCCTTTCCAACTAAAAAGGCTTTTTCATATCTAGTAAATAACTAATATGTGGAAAATCGAAAGTTATGTGGAAATACAATTTCTCATTTGAATTGGCAAGATATGTCAAGAAGCAGGATATGTCCCTAGGGAGTTATTTCTCTCTTCAAATGATTATTCTTGAGATCTCCAATTTTCACTGGAGGTGAGGTTTGGTTAGCATCAATTTACAATCTCATTTTAGTAAATGACTGTTGTAACATGACTAAATGAGCATGGTTAAGCATTTTATTTTCTTCCTAGTAAATATAAATTTAACAATATAAATGTTTGACATGGGTTGTAATTTTAAAGCTAGCATATAGAGTACATTTGTAATGTTCCGAGTGCTGTGATAAATGGTTTACATACATTATTTCTCTGGTTCCATATGTTTTTTGTTGTTGTGTATGTTACATCTCCATGACATGTATTCTAACTGTAACTGAAATTTGTAACTTTTGGCCACTTCCACATATGCCCACCCAATCTGCCTTATAAGTAAGATTATGTGGTACTTGTTTTGCTTTGATTTATTTCATTTTGACTAATCCCATTAAAGTCTTTTCAAGTCATTACAATGGATTTATCTTTTCTGTGGCTAAATAATATTCCTCTGTATGTATAAGAGTGTGTGTGTGTGTGTGTGTGTGTGTGTATGTGTGTGTGTTCACAACAGACATTTATTTTGCTTCCATGTCTCAGCTATCATAAATTATTCTGTAGTGAGTTTCTGGGGGGGGGGAGTTGCATATATCATTCTAATTTTCTTCAGATAAATGATCAGATGGTAGCTCTGTGTTTTTATCCTTTTGTTTGTTTTGCTTTTTTAAGAAATTGCCATACTGTTTTCCTTAGGGGCCATAGCAATTGACGTTCTTAACAAAAGTGCATATGGGTTCACTTTTACTAATATCCTTGCCAACACATTACTTTTCGTGTTTTTGATAGTCAACTTTCCATAGGGTTTGAGGTTCTGCTATCTCATTGTTTTTGATGTTTATTTCCCGATGAAAAAGGTCAAACACTTGTTGGCTGTGTGTTTGCTTTGGAAAAATGTGTAAACAGATCCTTTGTTCACGTTTTAAACTTTTTATTGCCATTTCTTGCATAATTTTTGACATTTTTGATAATTACTCTCATCAGATATTGTATGTGATTTGCTTCCACATCTGAATAATCTCCCCATTTTACTCACAATGAATTTGATACTGATAAGATCACATGGTTCTTAGTGTGTGGCCCCAGATTGTAAAACAGGTCCAACTCTAGAGCTCTTGCTCTTTTGACCAAACCATGCTAAGACATGATATATAGATAAACTTATTAAATTGTATAGAGATATTTAGAAAATGTATTGCTTGATGGAAGTAGCACATTAAACGTATCAATAAGAAACAGATTTATGGGGCTTTTCCTTTGAATTTCAGTGATTCTGATTGTTTTGTAACTGTGATTACTTTTCCCTTTAGAGAAAATAACTTGCTTGGTTACTATTTTTAACTGCTTCCTGCCCTGATGTAGCATTGTAACTAAGCTCTATCACTTTGTAGCAGTGATTCTCTGTAGGTGATCAGGACATATATGACCCTCTCTAAATTAAACATAGTTTATTAAAAAAATATGATCACATTTCCTTTGCCCAGATTTTGATGTAATAGCAGGAACATGTGGACAAACCCATGTACACGTGTCCTTGTTCAACCATTTTCCAACATGGCAATCAGAACTTTGTGAAAATTTAAACATAAATCTGTACAAGGGAGGTTCATACAAAGCTATTAAGGTGTTTTGATAACCTTCCTAAATTCTTCTTCCCCTCTTCTCTGAACATTCTACTGGGCTTTTATACCAAGAATTATGAATTACCTCTGTAGTGATATATGATATTTGGAAATATCCTTATTGTCTAATAATATAAAAGTCTTTGAATTTCAAAGCTTCCTTGATTGTAGAAAATGTGAATCATTCAAGATAAACAGCCTATCCTCTTTCTGTAGTCTCAGTGTTTGCTAATTAAGAAGAGTCCATCAGAACTTATTTTTAATTTCGTATGAATGTTAACTTCAGAAAACCACCTAGAGAGCACCCAGCAAGGTGTTTTTTTCTATTGTCCAGTCAGTCATCTTTGATCAGTCAGATGAAAATTTCAGGCTTACTTCTTTGTTTTTATATTTCTTTTATTCTCACTCTCTCTTTTATCTTATTATATTCAGCCTGGTGAAATAGGATTAGAAAACTTTTAATTTGTATTCAGCATGAAATTTCTCCTCCACTAAGTCTATTTTTAAATTCAAGGTAGTGATGTGCTCTGAGTAACTCTTCATGCAGAAAGTCAAATCTTAAGCCAAACTCCCTATTTCAAATGACTTACGAAGTAACTCCATTGTTTTTTGCTATGTGAGTAAAAATCTTAGAGAGATGCTGTTAGATGGGCTTGAAGGTGTTTTCTGTGCATTAACAGTGGCAATATGTTTAAATGATGTAAGGACACTAATTATTCTAAAATAGTGTTAAATGTGATGAAATTACAATAGAGACTATTGGAAATATATGCACAATGTAAAAATAGCATATCGTACGTAGACAGACTTAAGTAAATGCTTTTTAAGAGTTTAAGAGCTTACAAAACAAGAGGAAAGGTTTAATGGATGTCTTTCTAAGGCACCGTTACATAATATATTTAATATATTCATAATACATTTAATATACAAAGAACTCAACTGCTCCCTGTAAAAATGGACTTGATTTATCATAAAGACATGTTTGTGTCCATAGTTTTGTAGGTAAGAATTGTAATTGCTTCTCACAAACTCAATAATTCTCAAATTTTAGAAATCAAAGACCTGAGGCAGATTAAAAATAAAACAAGTCTTTCTGAGCAATAAAAGGCAATTTTGACTAAATTGCATTTTTTTTTTGTCAAAAATGCTGACTTTAAATTTCAAATTATATGGTTATGGTCCTTGATTTGTATAAGGTATGTTTCTGGGCAGCAGTTTGGGATCACTTAGCTACATAGTCTCATGACTCATTTTTTTAAATGTTTCATTTAAGTATAGTGCAGACATAAAGAAACCTATACATGAAATATATAACTTGATAAAAATGCAATGTGATGAATTTAACAAGTAATTCATCTACAAAACACATCAGAAGAGAATATAACCAAAACCCAAAAATCTCCACCTTCCCTTCAGGGTAACTACCGTTCTGGTTTCAAACAACGACGAACAAAGGGATTTTACTTTTATACTCTTACCTGACTTCTGTCCAATATTAAGGTTATAAAATTCACATATATATGTTGTTGCATGTAGTTATATATCATTTGAATTCATTATTATAAAATGGTCTCTCACCACTATATCAAATTTATTTATTTTATTGATTATAGGCATTTGAATTATTTTTTGCTTTGAGCTCTTGTTAATAGTGGTGCATGAATATCCAGTATATGCCTTTTGCGGAACAGATGCACTCACTTTTGGGGAGAGGAGGAGTATAAATTTGAAGTGTCATTGCCCTGGTATAATTTTAATAGGCACTGACCTATGGTTTCGTAATTTTTTAAATCATTTAAATTCTAATTTACCCTTAATTCATAATTGTCCCATATTCTCACCAACAATTGAAATTATCCTGCCTACCATTTTTGTCACCTTTTTATATTCATTATTTCGTTTGTTCATAAGTGCTTTCATTTAAAAATCATTTATTGCTTAGTATGCCAAAAACCAATCACAAACAATATAATGCTCTTGATTTCAGGGAATTTTAAAGATGAACTTTTATGAGAATAGTGTATTTATTTCAGCCTGTAGAGTGTGTATTTAGGATGCCTTAACAGAAACATTAATAAAGGAGCTGCAAACTGATGATGAATGATCTTGCTAGGTTAGTAAAATAACCATCCTTAACAAATACTTTTTCACATTAAATTTACTGATGGAGTTACTATTTAAGATTCCTGAATACCTGAAAAATGATTGCATGTTTTCTCTTATGTTATCAGCTTCTAGAAAATTTTTACTTGCTAAAGTTGGAGAATGGAAAATTTGACGTTCACAGAAAGAAAGTATGAACAATATTTGAGTCTATAACTACTTCCTTCCCTTATTTGATATTTATCAAGGTAAAATAGATTTCTTTTCACTTAAGTAACAGTGGCTAGGAAAAAAGAGCCCATACCCTTAGCCCTATAATTGCATCACTTAGGGTCTTGACACCCTTTATTTTGCAGTTCTGGAAAAGTTGCCTTGCTATACAAGGGGCTTGAACTGCCTTTTAACATTTTGTGTTTTAGATGATGTAATTAATTTGTTATTCTGAATATCTAGTTGTGCCACCATGGTGTTAAGGTGAGGTAGTCAAGTGTCAAGGAAGTAAAAAAATTCTTGCTGGCTAAGCTGTCACAGTAGTATAAAATGTTTCTGGACAGGGATCTGTTTGCTGTACATAGTTAAATATCTTTAAAGTATCACCATCTTATTATTTCATCAGTAATTATTGTCTGAGTCCTATTTCCAGTCTAATTATAATTAGGTAAGGTGATTTATCTTTGATGGCTCTTTGAATGTTGGAGACAGGTATTTGTCCCCTATAGGAATACTAATAGAACTGGATAATTAATAATCATTCTTATAATTAGGGTGACTATATTGATGGCTTAATTTTTTATGAAATTGCCTTTTTTTCTGTACATTTTGACTGTACATAAAATTCTGTTTTACTTCTTTAGGGTCTTAAATAGAAGGCTGCAGAGAGCTGTCCATTGGGTCCCTGTTTAAATCTATTGATTCTCTTAACCTTGATACCGTCAGAATAGTTGATTAGGAGAGTTTGTTGTCTCTGAAACTCATTCAAGGAAATTAAAAGAATAGGACAATTACTTTTTTGGCTTTGTTGAATCTCAAACTCAAGGAAATATTCTGTTGCTCATTTTTTATCATTTGCTATTTGTAATGCATATATCCTGGGAATGGAATGTTCACATTACAAACCTTAGTTGGACCTATAGAAGCTAACGACACTACTAGCTATCAAGATTTGTAGTTTCTGAAGTTTTATGATTTTTAAACAAAAAGTGTCTAAACAATATGTCTGATCTGGAGTTAAGAGTGCATACCTAAAGCCTGTTATCTGGAGGAGTTATGTATATAATTTAGGTTTTATTTTACTGTCACCACAAATTATTTTGTATTAAATGAAAGTAGGCATACTTCTGTGTACATAGGGAGATCAGCCTTGTCAAAAGATAGGTATCCTATATTCTCCGTAATTATGTCAAATAACCAGCATGTCATAGTTTTTCTGAGTAAATTTATTTGGCATAGTGTAAGTAAAGTCTGGTAATCAGGGTCTCTGAATGGAGGGAGAAAATAGTATGCCATTCCAATTATTATATTATAAAATATCTCCATCTGTTACTGGCTACATTAGAAACTTCATGCATCATTTGTACTCACAGACTATGTATTTGTAATGAACATATTCTTATTATTTTTATAATATAAAGTTTCATAGAATTTGAAATTTCGGCTTCTAACATTTTATTTTTATATTTTAAATATGAAATTACATGCATACTTAAAGTATTTTTGAATAATACTTTTTCTTGATTATATATGGTTTTACCTAAACATGCATATATGAGAGATGGATAAATATGCAGATAAATATTAGAAGGAGAAACAATTATAACTTCAGAGATTTTACAATGGAATCTTCTATCAACTGATATCTCTTGTCTTACTGGAAAATGACATTGTAGCTTAGTCTGTATTACTATAAAGTGAATATAAATTGTGTCACTAAATCTTTTGGCATAATAACTTATATTATCTAATCATTGTTATTATTAGAGCATGTATTCTCATTACTAGTCACAGTTTTCTTCTTTTTCTAACCATATAATGGTGTTGTGTACATATATCTGTATATAACATGTTTGTGTATATATATTTTTTATATTTGTGTGTATACATATGTAATTTTTCTTGCTACAACATAAATGTTGTTGATGAGATGTGACATGATTACCAATTTATAGTCCTAGATTCAAAGGAGCCAAACAATGAGTAAGAACTTTCCTTGTTTTACTAATGTCACGATTGCTATTATTAGGGTCAACTATATATTCTTTCTTAGAAATGTAGGAAGAGTTTGTACACTTACAGAACTGAGGTGAGAAATAAAAATGGCCATAAGAAAAACCTTTTGTTTTAACTTATGATTCATTTAGCTATCCATAATTGTCAATGTGGTTTGTTGCCATGTTGGTTGTGATATTGATGGTGACTTAAGAGTTGTTGATTCATAATTGGAAATCATGTAATTGCAGTATTGATGAAGCATAGTGTTGATATTTGGACAAAATGAGATATAAATTTGTAATTATCTTACTTTCCTTGGAGAAAAATATAAACTTTTCAAAATCTTCAACATTTCATATATCCTATATATAGACCAAAATTTGTGTTTAGTTTTTGCAGACAGGTATAAAATGATAGGGTGCTGCTGTGACTTTTTATTTCAAGCAGGCAATAAAGTTATTATAGCTGTGTTTTTAAATCAAGATGTATAAAATGCCATAGTAATGCATGGGATAAAATTTAATATGTAGATTTGCAGTCTTGTTGCTGCAATGCTTCATCTTCCAGCTCTTCAGGCAGCAGGAAAAATGCTATATCATTGAGATTAAATACTGTAATTCCACAGATCTGGCAGTTTACAACGTGAATGCATATCACACAGCGCTTGAAAAACAAGATAGTTATTTGATATAAAAAAGTGGCATAATTTAGTGCATCAGACTTTTCTTCTACCCTGAAATAAAATTTTGTTCAAGAAACAAATTATTAGCATTTATATAAAATACAAATATGCTATTGGTAGTATAAGTGTATATATTGCTAGCATTCTTGATTGATATTATGAATTCAATCAAATATGTATGAAAATTAAAAATCTTTATTATATACAGACTGTTTACTCAAAGGAAAATCCGTTTCTATAAAAATGTAATTGATTAAATATTACTAAATGGCAAGGAAAAACTATATAGGTTTCTGCTATGCCTTTTTTAAAAAAGCAAATTGGATAAATCACTTGATGCCACTTGGTCACCAAGCAATTGCTCACAAAGTGTTTTTTGTTCCATTCAACTAACTGCTTTAATTAAATGTTAACATTTTGTAGGAGCTGTGTATCAGTGTCAGAGAAATTGGTATGTGTTTCAAAGCATGAGGTAGTAAATCTTACATGGGGGGTTACTTTCTTTGTCTGAAAATAAATGTATAAATACACAAAGTTTTATTGTCACCATCTCCAAGTGATTTTGTCTTATTGAAGTATTCTCAGTTTTCTTGTATGAGATGGTTAAAATTTATGTAGATCATTTTTCACTGTGCCTCCTCCCCAATTTGTTGTTGAACAAACCATACTTTCTATAACAGTGCTTTGAAACTTTATGAGTTACCTCTGCAAACACTGAAAATAAATTTTGCTGGAAAATGTAAGTAAAAATAAAAGCAAAACTATCACCCCTATTTTCCCTATTTACCAGCATTGCTATTGGCATTTTGGTGTATTTGTTTGAGTTGATGATGGTGGTGTTTGGTGGTTTCTTTCCCCCCAAGATATAATTTTACTTTTTAAAATGAAAACTGGCTAGCAATCTGCTGACATTTGCGCTATAGTCTTCAGAGTTTATGTTCTTATGTTTGTGTTAATACAGAGGTATCATAATTTATCTTATCACTTTCCTATTACTAAATATTTTGTTTGTTTGTTTGTTTGTTTATTTATTTATTTATTTAGTGAATGGGTCTCACTATTTTTGCCCGTGGAACCACAGGCTCTCGTTGCCCGGGGTACCACAGACTCAGGCAATCCCCAGCCTCAGCTTCCCAGGTAGCTGGGATTACAGGCACGTGCCACCATACCCAGCTATTTTTTGGGACTAGGTCTCACTACGGGCCCCAGGCGGGACTCGAACTGCGATCCCTAGCCCCGGCCGCTTCATAGGCTGAAGCTTACAGGCACGAGCCACTGTACCCCGGCCAATATTTTGTTAATTTTTTTCACTTCTAAATATACATTGAGATCCATTAAAGTAAATTCCCAGAAAGGGAATTATTTTGGTTTCTGAATACCTTTTTTATTTCTTGGTACAAATTATTTAGATTGTTCACTTGCAATTGAGCAAGCTGTATTTTCAAATGCCCATTTTAACACGCTTCATTGGCAATACAAGGCTGTGTGAATAAATAATCACTTGTTTAAGGTTTATACTGTTTTTTTGCAAAGTTCTACTCCAGTGCTCTGAAAAACAGTTATGCAGGTGATGTGATTTTAAGATAAATATTAGCCATGGATTGCTATAGGAAAACTACTTTCTAAATTGTGGTTTCCTCCATAGGAACTTATTGATCCTTTTTACTGGAGAATTTACTGTTTAGGTCTATATCAATCATTTTATGGTTTCAAGTACTTTTGGCATCAACCCACTCAAAGCCAGTATCACTCCTCATTTATTTGAACAACTAGCACGTGGTGAAAAGCCACTGGAGGAGATGGGGAAACTTGCTCAATTTACATGTAATTGTAATTAAAAAATATGTAGTGTAAATAAATAAACAAACATAATTTTCATTAAAGAATGGCTGTTACTCAATTGCAGTCCTTTAAAAAAATAATTTAAAGTGTTTCCAACTTCATGAATCTGTGCAATAGATGCGGTTTTTTTTTTTTTTTGTCTCTGCAATATTGTGTGTGGTTAGTGAGTTATAATACATGCTCTTTATTTATTCTGCCATAAAATACATGCTAATACCCATCTGACTTTCATGGAAATGGTAATATAATCTAAATTCCTTTGGATTAATATTTGTTCTATTTGCTGGCATTTAAATCATTTGACAACATTCAGACTTTGTGGTGATTGTATTAACTTTATTTGGCTAGTTAAACCTGAATGATATTTGAGAAAGTTAACTATCACTTAGAATTTTGAGTTACAATAAATTTAGTGTATTAAATTAAATTCTGTAACTTAAAGATCCATCTATGTGGAAACAATCTAATTATACTCTATCTGAACAACACTTGGTAGAATTTATTAGCTACATCAATGATAAATGCAAAAGTTATGTGATAGTAGCTAGAAGGATGAACAGTGTTATTTAGCTGAGGAATTTGATAGAACTGAAAATAATGAGGTTACATAATAATAGTGAAAACCATGAACCATAAATATATCTGACTTTTTATAAATGGAGAAGCATTCAAATGTGTACATCTTTAGTATCTAAGGGTAAATGAAACAAGCTATGTAGTCATATAGATAATATTAAATATTCAAAGAAAATTCTTCTACTTATGTATATAGACTTTTCTCCATTTCTTTTGCGAGGGAAGGCCATCTTCTTATTCATCAGTGCTGCCTCAGGTTTCTCAAAACCCTCAAGTACCATTAATGTTGTTATCCTTGGTGTGATTTAATGTCATTTAAAATTATTACTGGGTTAGTGATAAATGTTTGATTTATTTGCTGTACTGATATTATTCCTATACCAGTCCCTGGTGTCCATTCTTCACTTCAGAATTGAGTAGGTGATCAGGGAGAAAATTAAGCAATATGAGCATGAACTAGTGCTTTTTCTTATTTAACTGGAACTGGATCAAAATTCTAATGAGAGGAATGATTTAAATATAGGAATAGCATTGAATTTGATGGAATCCATTCAGTTAAGTCAACAATAGCAAAGAAGAAAACTATGGCTAAAGACAAATATTATAATATTGATTTTTGCATGAATTTAGATATGGTAAAATTTATTTACTCCTATACCTACTTTGAGTAAAATTTTTCATTTCCTTAAAAAAAGAAATTATACAATGTAGATATTTATTATCTATTTTATAGTTTCATCTGCTCTAAATCTAGCTAAGAAACTTGCCTATCATTTTCTGTACACAAACTTCTTACTAACTAGAGAAAAGGTGTTTTGCGATATTTCCCAAGAGAAGGAATGTGAGATCATAGTCTTTAAAGGCTGTGAAAAGTCTCCAAGATATCAGATCTTGCCGGATGTGGTGGTGTGCGGCTTTAATCCCAAGCCTAGGACGAGAGGCTGAGACTGGGTATCGCTTGAGTCCGCGGATTTGAGACGTACCTGGGGCAACATAGTGGAACCTAGTCATAATAAATAGCTGGGCGTGGTGGTGCGCACCTGTAATCTCAGCTACCTGGGAGGCTGAGGTTGGGAATCGTTTGAGTCCAGGGTGCCCCTGGGCAATGAGAGTCTGCGGTTCCCCAGGCAACATGGCAAGACCTAGCCTAAAAAAAAGAGAGAGAGATATCAGATATCAGATCTTAATGCAGTCACAAATGTCCATATTTTAAAAAAAGGCAAGAGATACTTAACTATGGAGAAAACAGTGTGTGCACTAAGGTAGAGTTATAAGTTAATTTGCCCCAAATCAAGCAACACTAGCACTCACCAGATGTTGAGAGAGCAAAAAAGCTAATTTTTTTTTTACGGTATCTTTGGAGGAAATTGCATGATCTGCTCTCCTCTTGATTTCAACCCAATAATACTAATTTTGAACATGTATCCAGAATTACAGCAGAATAAATTTATGTTGCTTTAAGTCACCACTTTGTGGTAATTTTTTATCGCAGGGTAATTCATAGATTCCTTATTTTTTGCCCTGTTTTGCAGCAGGATTACGTTGATAAACATTTTGTCAGGGCTTCTTTAACATGTAAATAAAAATTTGTAGGAAAATAGAATTAAGAGGTAGTTTACTTGAGCAGATTAGTGTGCAGGTGTCATTTTTCTTTTTTATTTACTTTATGAAGTTAGATTTTCTGGCTTTGTGACTTCTATTTATGGTTTTGCATTTTATTGATTAATTGAATGTTGATAAAGGACACGTGTAAAATGGCATTTTTCATAGCAGCAGTAATAGGAATAATTGAATGACAATATACTTTCATTATGACTTTTCTTAATTTCAAGATCTTTAAATTACCTGGAGTTAAAAAAAAAGCAACTTGAATATATAATTGTGATCTTTATAATAGGTTATACTCTAGAATAATGAATGTAAGTCATTAATTAAAAGTTAATTGATAACATTGGCAAAGTTTATCTTGTATTTGGGGGATTGCATGTTTCACTTGATAACTGTTGTTCAGTTGGGATTTATCTGCTCCACACCTCTGGGTCTAATAGTGTATTAAGTTATGAAGAATATTAATATTGCTGCAGAACAATTACTTGTTCATTTGCTAACTGATTAAAATTCATGCATAATTTATTGAAATGAATAGAGATTTTATAAATAAGCCTCCTCATTCTCAGGGGTTTAAAAACAAAATGCAAATGCTAATAAGAGGCCACTTTTTACCTCCAACATAAAATATTTAATATGTAGTTGTATATTAGTCTCATTACTGCTAGAATTCCCTTCTTATAATCATGCTATTAGTCAATGTATATATGCTTCTAGATTTCTTTAACATTGCTGTAGTCCCATATTTGAGCTACTGCTTTGATTACTGAACTGATCCTTTTGTTTGCCTGACCATAGCAAGTAACACATAAAACTGATCAGAGTGAAATGTTGCTTTTCTGTGGGACAAGAAGCTGATTATATTAAACACATTTCTTCATACCAAAACTCTAGTGTTGAATATTAATACTTATATTAATACTTATATTAATAATTATAATATCAATTATAAAATCCATATGCTCTTTGGCAAAAACAAAGCAAAATAGTATCAAATGTAAGTCTTTGTGACACATTTAGAATACAGAAATTTTTAAAAATTTTAAAATAATGCCAACATTGTTGATAGTGAAATTTAAATAATATTAGTTTATTTATTTTTAGGAACTACCCTTCCTGGCTTTAGTTTTATTTTCTATTACATGCAATTTCTTTAAAGATCGCAATGATAGAATTAGTTTGCTTTTTTTCTGTTGCTGGTTCTCATGTTTTGGGGTTTCTTTTTGTTTTTGTTTTGCTTTGTTTTGGTACCTTTCCGATTCCCTTCTCCCCTCCCTCTTTTGCCATGGCAGTGGTATGCAGGGGTTCTGGGGGAGTGATTTAACAATCATTATACATACACCAAGAACCTTAGATTTCACAATACACACACATTCATTTCTCATCCAAGCTTTGTTGTTTATATCAATGGAGAAATTGTTCATCATATTAAATATCAGATGCCTTCAGGTTGCTGCATTGCTCTAATGTGAGTGGGGTATTACTGCTCTGGTTTAGAAACTCAGGAAGCTATGAAATTTAACATAATTTCCCACTTAAATTAGTCAGTATATGAACCATCTGGAATGAAAACAAACATTGCACATATGAGACAACTCCGTTTATTTGGGAGATACAGGAAGCTCCTTAAAATATCTGCAACATTTAGAGAGCCTGGGAAGACATTTGCATTTTTTCCATTATGCTCATTTCCCTACTCAGTTTCATTTTAGCTTAAATTTTAGAAAATATATCAACTTTCTTTTCTGTACCCAAACTTTTATCAACTGTAAATATAAAAGTTGTTAGACTAGTTGATAAAATTTGATATGAAATGTCTAGTTCTTTCTTTACGAGATAAATGAAAATTCGAAACTCTTGGTTTTGTTTAAGCTTTTGTGTGAATAATTTCTCAATTGAAGTCAGCTGTGAAATTTGAAAAAGTGCATCATCTTTATAGTTTCAGCCATATATCGAAACAATTTTCAAACCGTAAGGAACAGATTTTGTTAGTTAACATTAAGAACTACTTTTCATAAAAATACTTCTACCTGTAAACAGTTCACATAGCACATATATTATCTAGTTGAAAACTTAATTTTATATTCACTTTTATTTCAAGCATGGTGAAACAAAAGTTCCTATGGTTCCGCTGATGAGACTGAAAACTACTACAATGATGAACCATTACTTATGGGAATATCTTTAAAATTTGTGTAGTTTTCAATAGGAAAAAAAAAATGTTAATAGGTTTTCTATCCCCTTTATTTACTCTTTATATATCTGGATGATCTATACTTTGTATTAACTGATATTCATTAATTTAAATTGATGTCCACTACTATTATTTTGTTACTTTCATTGTCTTGGCTTTAATTTGTTAATAATGTTTTATTATATCTTATAAGGTTCACCTGCAAAGGTCACACAGCTATTAGTTAAAATTTATGAGAAAAAATGTGTGCCTTTTTTTCTAGTATTGCTTTAAAATCATTTGTTTAGACTTTCACTATGATGTTTGTTTTTATATAGGCTGAGAGACTCTTTTGAGAGACTCTTTCATACATAATATGTTGATGGATCCTGCTTATTGAAATCTATCTTGCCACTTTTTGATAAATCCACTTAGGTTTATTATTGACATGCGGCACTTGATTACTGCCATTCTATCTCTTGTTTTCTGATTATTTGGTTTTTCTGTTGCTTCTTTTTCCTTGTTTCTCTTATCTGCTTTCTCATTTGGTTGTTTTGCTCTGATGGTACTCTTTGATTCTTCATTTTTCTTCTTCTGAGTGTCTTCAGATTTTTATGTGTGGGGGTGTTACCATGAGGATTGTATTAAATTTTCTTTGTCTGAAATAGTCTTTCCATATCCTATTTTTGTGTTTTGTGTTTTGCTGTTGTTTTATTTTACTTTTGTTTCTGATTCTGTATTATAATTTATGACATTGGTCAAGATTTTGTATATTCTTGCTTTTTTCTTTTCATATAGAATTACTCTTTTGAATGCTTCTTATAGGGCAGGTATTGTGATCTCTGTTCACTTCTCTCCCTGTTCACCTTCTAGGCTTCTAGGTTTCTCATTATCTTTATTTCTTATCTTGTAGTAGATTCTGACCCTTTTCATAGCATGTTTTTTTTTTAATTTTTCTTTAATATTATTATTCTGTCATTAGATATTTGTCTATTTCTTAAAATATTTAAATGATCTTTTAATGTAGTAACCTTGATATACAACACTGAGTTTGAATCATATAGTACAGAATCATATCCCTACAATTGGTATCACCCAGCACCTAGGCACTGAAGTCCTCCACCTTAGTCCATTTGTAAACATTTATCTTCAGTTTGACTGCTTCTTTTCTGTTCAAGCTTCAGTTTGACTGAATTTTTCATATTTGTCTTCATTTCATTCAGCTTCTGCTTTCTCCCCCGGCCCCTTCCTTTGGTGAGAAGCTCTTTCCTCTCCTGAATATATTTTCTGTGGTCCTAAGCCTACCTTTCTGTGTTTTATTGAGATTTTTAGACTTTACTGAATTTCTACATGATAGTTAGTCTAAAATCTTTGTTAGATCATCCAGTTCTTTGAAATTTAGATTGGTTACCTGGAGACTTAATTCTTCCATTTCTGACTTTCTATTTTGTTTATTTTCTTTGTTTATCTTAATGGCCAGTAGTATAGGAAAGTGCAACTGGGAATATAAAGACCTAAGTCTCTTGTTCTTAAGGTGAAGGAGATCTAATTAATCTAGGTGGAGATTCACTACCAGAGAACATGTTTTTAATAAAACAAAGCTTCTAGTAAATGGTCTTATCACATTTGTGAAAGTATTTGTTTTTAGATTTTCATAGCAACCGTTTAACACTATTTTTATTTTTACTTTACTAATTAATGAAGAAAATGATGCACAGATTTCACCAGCCCAGAAGTTATCAGTAGCCCATAAATATCAGAATTAGGGCTCATTTAGAGGTCACCCATCTTTATCACTCAGATTTTTAATTTAGGTCATTGTTATACTAATTCTTAAACTTTAAAGACCTTATCCACTTCAAAGCTGCATTAATTTATTCAATTAAGATGATTTCCTATGTTTTAATTATATCATTTTTATTTAGGTAAACTTGCAGCATATATGATTTGGAGGTTTTTTTCTGTTTGATTTCAGACCAGTCATGTCTTGGTTTCCTATAAACTTGGTTACTATAAACTTAGAAATAAATAGACACACAGACAGACAGAAAGATCTTTCACTTAGGCTTTGAGAGATATGACTTATATGTATCATAATCTTTTGAAGATTTTACTAATTAATAACATTATATCTATCTTTCCTAGAACCACCAAGACCCATTGCTCCTCCCCAGCTGCTCGGTGTTGGGCCTACATATTTGCTGATTCAGCTAAATGCCAACTCCATCATTGGTGATGGCCCCATTATCCTGAAAGAAGTGGAATACCGAATGACATCTGGCTCCTGGACAGAAACCCATGCAGTCAATGCTCCAACTTATAAATTATGGCATTTAGACCCAGATACAGAATATGAGATCCGTGTTCTACTTACCAGACCTGGTGAAGGTGGAACTGGGCTCCCCGGACCTCCACTTATCACCAGAACCAAATGTGCAGGTAAGACTGACTAGCAGGCTAATTATAATTAACCTTGTGAAGAAATCTGGTCTAAGACATGATATATGAAAAATATTACAAACTCTATTAATTGTTACATAGCATAAACTACTCTAGGAATTCGGTCAATTTGGTAAGTTCACATCTTGATTATATCTTAAATGGACTGATTTAAAAGCAGTTTGTTATTATTTTGGCTAATATTAAGAGTTATGAAAATCATTTTTCTTGCACAGTTATTTTGCTCAGTCTGCTTGTATTCAATCTAAAATCTCTGATAAATGCACATGAAACTGTTACTGGAGGGGAGAAAACCTTTTCAGTTTAAGCAAAAGTTGAGTACCTTTCTATTATGGAAATTATCTCCTTCAATAATTTTGTTGTACTCAGTGCAAGTGGCCTTGTGTGATAATAGAGATTTGCTTTGGGAAGATAACTTCCATTAAAAATTTCCTGTTTTTGAAGATTAACTCAACTCTTGGTAACCAGCTGTATTTTATATTCTTAAACTTTAAGATTGTTTTATATTCTTATACTTTAACAGTTTTATATATTCTATATATATATATTATATATATAGAATATATAATATATATAATATATATATTCTATATATATAATATATATATATTATATATAGAATATATATAGAATATATATATTCTTGTACTTATACAGTTTTATATTCTTAAACTTTAAGATTGCTTCCCCCGTGCTTCAGAGGTAACAATAAACAGTATATAGATACAAAAAAACTAAAAATGTATAAAGTAAAATAAAAAATAATATACAAATATACATCGTATGCTCCTATTATTCTGTTACAGTGGGAGAAGTTGTTAGTACTGACCTGAATTCCATTCAAAGTTCATGCAGTTGCCTGATATAAACTCATTCTTAAGTGTTTTTAATTTGCTTCTGTTTTAATCTATTAGGTATGTTCATATATTTTATATTGATATTGGGAGTTTTCCACTACTGGGAAGTTTTACTAATCTATCATTAGTCTGAGATTTAGACACTAGAGAGACTACTAATTTATTGTTTGTTACCATATTTTTACCATGAGTGAAAAGCAGCTGGTAAGTCTCCATGTGTCAGCCTAAATCAGACAGTTTGCTTTTGAAATACTGTTTATTCTTTCTTATGAATTAATGGAATGGCTGTTCTTATCAGAGAAAGGGTAGTTCACCACCTCATGTAGTCAGAGAAGTAATTTAAAGTTAATAACTGAGAAGTAGGTTACTTTGTTTACCAAAATTAATGCCCCATGCTAACAATAACAACTACAAAAGAAAACCAATATTGCATATTAATGAGGATATCTCCTATACATCTTTTCTTGTAAATCTGTCTCCAAACATAAAAAATATATACTTACATACTAATTAAAATAATAAATATCAACTTACTATTCATTTGGTCTTCCTCTTGACTTATTGTCACAAACATTTGCTTGGTTTCTTATTTTTTATTTTACTAAAAATAACCATTAACAACTAACAACTAGCTGTAACATAGAGTATTGTTTGTGTAACATAATGTTTTCTTTACATCTGGGAATTGTTTGAAATTTATCATTGGTTTAAGGGTCAATGGAAATTGTAAGTAAATGAAGTTGTGTTTTAAAGCTTGTCATTGTATAAAGCATGTTAATGAGTATTGATATATCCCTATTGAATGCTTATGTTCAAAATGCATATTGAACTGCAATAAGTAAAAATATGAGTATAAAATGCTTTGAGGTATTTTATTTTGAGAATAACCTTATGTTTGTGGGAGGGAGTGGAACAAAAATAACTTACATTCATAGCTGCTTTTAAATTTATAAATGTCTTGACATTTAGAATTATATTGGTCTTTTTTCCTGGTTCTTTATTTGAGAAACATTTAATTTGTGAGCTATATGGTATAAAATCATATCAAACTCTCACTTGCAGTTTCACTTCTAACTCTATAATGCTTATTTTTAAACTATTTTTCATGTTACAAGTCTTTTTTTGTATGTTTATGAATTTGCTAATGTTCTCATAAGGTATATTTAATGTAGATTTTATAGTTAAAAGCTTGATTTTTCAACTTGCATTGTAAGGACTTGATTTTCAAGACACTATAATTTGGAAAAGACAGTGGTTACTGTTTTATTAGAAAAACTTAATACTGTATATCTATTGTTAGAAAAAGAGGGAAATCTTAGCAAAGTGTATATAATGTTGATTTGAACAATCTCTAAGAAATGAAAATTAAATAGAGCATAAACATTGTATATCTAAGTATAAATTCCATATTAGCTTAAATTATATTTCTTTACTTCCTTTTTTTTAAGGTGCACATTCCTTTGCCCTCATTTGAGATTTCTTGGACTCTGTCAGCACTGTCAGCCTGACATCCTATAACCACAATGGAAGTGCACAGCTGATGCTATGATATTTAGTGCATATAGCAAAACCTAAACTTTCTTCAAAATCTGGAAAAATGGTTGCTTTGAAACCCCATCCCACATAGCCATCCCACATATCCCATTTAATTCCGGTAATTTGGGTCTTGAATTTCAGTTCTATAAATCATTCCATTTTGATCAAAACTGGGAGAATACCGCGCTATTGTAGTTTTTGACCATTCTTATCATGAATTGCATATCATAAGTAGGTCTTTAATACAACCTGCATGTTAGACCACCAGGAGACCTTAAAATAAATATAAAAAAATTCTTAGCTAAGTGTGTATGGGTTTCTCTCTGTTTGATATAAATTTACCATGAATTTATTAGAAGAAGGGGTTATGATTATTTTCTGCCCCTCAAAAGTTCTTATTTTATATTTGTGTGTCACAGTGAACAAAATAGTTGACTATTAAATCCTGAAGTTTGATAATGTTTTTTTTTTAACTTTTTATATGGAAACATTCCATAATTATTTTGTTGTTTTCATATTCATGCATATACATATATACACATACACACATACATACATACGCACATATGCACATACACACATACATCATTGCATTCCCGGGATTCTCCCTCTACCCCACCCCCCAGGAGACCTCCTCATCTTCCGAGCTCCTCCCTTCCCTAACTTCTCTCTCTCCTAACCCCTTCCATAGCAGTCTGCCCCAGCTCCACTGTCAGTGTTTGCTTTGTTACAAATTCCGTTTTTGTGTATATAAACCATAGAAATTTTATTTGGGGGAATATTAAATTTTGTTTAGTAAATAACTTTATAACAACTCTGTTATTTGATATTTCTTAATGTGTATTATAATGGAAATTTATTTTTTCAAATGCAAATTTTGATTTTGTATTTAGTTTTAATATTGCTTTATAATCATAATCTATATGAAATGAATCATCATTCATTTGAAAATGAATTTTCACACCAGTTCCATGAGATAAATGGATATATTTATCCCAGTTTTGTGACCGGTGAATCTAAATTCAAGAAAAACAAAACAATGACTCATGAAAAGTCAGATGATTATGTAGCTGAGGTTCAGACTAATTTTGTTGTTCTTGAAAAATGAGAAATTCTTTCCCTCTCTAAGGTAGTATACTATAAATAAGTAAAAGTACAACAGGTAAAATCAGGGAGGTATTTTTATATTATATCTACATGGATGGATATTGCACTCCCTGAGTAAACAAAACTTCACATTTGCAATTTTATTTTTACTGGAAGCATAGTTGATTAATGAGCTTTACACTCACTTATGTGTTATTTGAAATATTGTAAATTGTTAAGAAATGTCAAAAGCTGTTTTACTTATTCTTTTTTGAAACTGTCTTGCCTAGTTGACAAAGCTATTTTTTGTTTTCTTTGTGAAGTACATTGAAATCATTTGGTTAGTGCAATTACTTGTTTCAGGGTCTCTCAAAGTTAGGAGAGGTGGTAATTACAGCCTCTGGTGACTGTTGCCACCTACGCTTGCCTCTTGCTTCTCTGTGCACCTGAGGGGTATGATTATTTCACTGTTAGCTTACAGCCTGACCCATACCATTGTTCACACATTGCTTCTTCAGGCATTTTATACATTTTAAAAAAGGTGTTAAGGGAAGTTTTCTTAAGTCAGAAATAATTCAAATACTTCATTGAACAATCTAAGGAAGCCTGCTTTTTTTTTTTTTTTTTTTTTTTTTTTTTTTTTTTTTTTTTTTTTTTTTTTTTTTTTTTTTTTTTTTTTTTTTTTTTTTTTTTTTTTTTTTTTTTTTTTTTTTTTTTTTCCTTTTTTTTTTTTCCTTTTTTCTTTTTTCTATGTGTCTTATTTCCTTTGGGTATACCATCTGGTGTCAAAGCTAAGAAATTCAGTTTCCCTTATTAAATGGAAATAAAATGTGCCATCCTCAGAAATTGTCTGCATCACATGCTTTGGCAATTGCATGTTAAAATTGCTCTATAAATTGCCTTTTCCTTCTGGGTAACCCATTGTGGCAGTCCTTTATGATTAACTGACATTTTAGTAGAATCCCCCTCATAGGGGAGGTCAATAGTTCAGGGTGTCCACAATGTAATCTATTTACACAATTGGGAAAACTATTCTGTACTCTTCAGTGCTATTGGCAATTACAGTGAAACGTGTAGATATATGAGTCATTGAACAGAAGAGTATCTTATTTTAAATGTAAACATTTACTAAAAGTGAAATTTTTTCTCTCCTAAATTCAAAGTAGAAGGAAAAAAACAAAATTAAAACTGCTCAGGCATGTGCTAGAAGGCACAAAGTGAGGAATTAAAATTTGTTTTTTCAGGTACAGTTTCATCATCAAAATGGAATCATATATTTACTTTTAGTGTGGTACAAGATTGTTATCAATCAGAGGCTAGTTAACATTGGAAGTTAGCCTTGAGGTTAAAACAATACAGACAACTTTTTAAAGGATTGGTGTTTAACACCCTGGGGCTTCTCTATTAAAGGCTTTAAGTTGAAGGACTTAAGGTGAAGATTCATATCAATACTTACCTATCATTTTTTTGAAATATATTAATTTTTTTTACCAGTCTTGATGTGGCTTTTTTTTTTAACCTTTTCAGATATTGTCACTTTTTTGTGTTCATTCAAGTGTCTTTCTGAACAAAAACTTTAAAAAGATGTTATTATAAATATAATGATAAAAATGAAATATAAAATTTCTTAAGAAAAGTCATGAGAAATATTGACTTTTCTTCCCACTTAGATTATTTTAGTGAGTAGTAGTCTGATATTATTCAGATTCTATAAAGAATATAGTTTTAAAGACTTTTGAAAAACTTATTTGTTTCTTTCTTAATAGCACAGGTTTAAGTACTAAGTCTTCAAAGTCATACAAATAATGCATTGTACTCAAGCACATAGTAGTCACCAGAGATTGACCTATTTAAAAAAAAAAAAAAACACATGTAAAGTGATATAAATTTAGAGGAAGAAGTTGTTCTTCAAGGGACCTTTTCGGAGATCTACTGCCAGAAAATGATAGCTTTTGATCTGAATTTAAAATTTGACTATGAGCTTTTTAAAGACAAAAATGTATAAAATGTTTAAAAACAAGAGAAATGCATGTTTGCATTATTTGTATTTTTTGAAATTGAAATGTCATTGCTTCCAAGACTATATATTTTCGAGGTTACATTTTTATAAACACTGCGGTTTATATTGATGTTTTTATATATTATGTGTTTTGGATGTTCTGAAAATACATGGAACATTGACTGACTGAGCTGATACAGCATCTGGGTTGGCATGTAGGATGAGACCTGGCCTGACATGATCTCAGCTGCTGTTCTGTTGTTTTAAGGAGCAGATTGACTACTTGATTTGCTTTTAGAAAGGTCATCCCATCTCTATGTCAAATGAGTAAGGAAAGAATGGGAGCCCATAAAGCATTCTTCTAATAAACAAAAGTTTGTTATCTACAAACTTTTCTATCACATATCTTTCTTTTTAGATCAGAAACAAGAGGTTTGTAAATTCCTTAAAAATAGTCCCATTCCTAATCATCAAAGAAGTTCCTTTTATTAAGGCCATTTCATACTTTTTATAGATAATCTAAATGTCATTTATCTTGTGTCATTACTTCATATGCAAAATCTATGTAATAAACCATTATTTTAATGAAGAGAATGAGAGATTAGAGAGAAATTTAAGAGCTATATATATATATATATTTGATGGACTATTTATTTCATAAATTTCATTGGATGAGAATTGCATACATTGTCATACTTAGGTCTGCAGTAGATACCAATAATAAGACAGGATTCCTACTCTAATGGTTGCTGACAGACTAGTGTTAGCATCATAATAAAAATGTAAACTTAATAAATATTAATATAATACCAATAAGTACTCTGGATATCCAGAAATGAAAGGGAGGGCTTTTTACCATTTTTTTTCCCCAACCAATATGTTCAAGGACAGTTTTATTTTGTGAATGGAGCTAGATTAACACTTTCATTAAACTTACAAATAGTCTTATGCTTGATTCCTTAATTCTGAAATGGTTTACAAAATTATGTGGAGCCTGTAGTTATTTTAAGTATAATTTGCCTTGTTTCTTCCTTTCTACTAAAATATAGTAAAAGTATATGTACAGATGGAGGTACTGAATGAAAAATATTTTTCATAGTAATTAAATTATCAAGATATTTGTTTGATTTTCTCCACGGACTTTCTCTGAAATCAAGGGGTTATGAAATTGTTATTTTAAATTTGCTTGGAGATGCATACATACATAAATAAGTATGAACTTACATGCATACATATGTGTGTACAAGCTATGCCATTGTAGGAGTCATGAAAGCTGAGGAAATAAATTTTCTTTCCCATTACAGTCTTGGTGACGAATAGGAAACCATATTAGTTAGTAACTCAGAAAGTGGTTTTGCTTTCAACATTGAATTATCTTCTGAGTTAACTGTTTTTGTAAGGATTATTTGGTGACCAGTTTAAATTAAACCATATTTACCCACAGTTCTCAACCACATGCTGTTGTTAATGGTATCACTAAGTACTCTTCTTATTGACTTCATTTGTTTTTATTAAATTTTGCATATACAACAAAGTTGACAGGTGGAAATGATTTCAATATAAGCATTAGTCCAATGAGATGGCATAGCTTTCCCCTCCTGTATTTGTCCTTTTATTTGATATTAGGAAGTAGAAACAAAATGAAAATGATATATTAAGATGTCTTAAATAATAATTCAAGATTGTCTGTGGAAGAAAATGCCCAAGGTAGAATTAAAATATCCTCCTATCAAACTCTTAGGAGATGTGTTAATTATGAAGATAGACTCAAGGGACTACTCCTCTCTGCTTCACACCTTTCTTTCGGTTCTCTTGTACTCACACTTGTGCAGACTTGCTCTTGATTTTATTTTCTACCCAAAGAAATCTGTATCTACTTTCTTTTGTTTACTTCCTCATTTTAATTTCAATATATTTTTTTTTCTTTTGGAATAGGAATGTATACTCCTAAATTAGACTTGGCCAAGAATGAACAAAAAAGTTGTAGTCATATTTTCTCAGACAGAAGTTGGGGACGAGGAGGGATTCATCTTAATAATTATTTTTAGATTCATTTATTCAGAAATGTCCTAGTTATAATTAGTATTTTTGGAAAATGTTGGTCACTCTGCATTTACTGACAAAAAACTCAAACTTTTTTTTAATGACATACCTTGTATTACAGTTTGTCATTTAAATTACATAGTTTATCATTTAATTTGACTTAATCTGAGCATGAAATCATCAGCTTCATATCTCTCTTGTCTTTACTGTCTTCCTACAAAATATGGTCTTATGTAGCTAATATTTGATATAAAGATGATTTTTCCCTCCTCTTTCCACCTACCAGTAAATGAAATCCAAAGGGAAAAATATATTCAAATGAAAGAGATAAATGTATGAATTCTAATCTTGATGTAAGTTATATTTTATTAACTCAAGACAAAATGGATGTCAAAGGTCAGACTTTCATGTCATTAGTGTCACCTAAGCAAAAATCTTTGCAAATCCAATTGTCACTATATTTGATGTGGTCTGGAAATCACTAATGTTCATTTTAGTTGTCTCAACAAAATTACTGGTGGTTTGGGGCTTGAATAACTCTTCTTTCATTCTTGCTTTTGCTACTATTTCCACTGCTACATAGTAAAGAAAAATAGTCAATCATAATTATTTATTTTTACCTCTTTATTTTTAAAGGTACTATATTCTGCCTTATGTAGCCACTCCTATAGTATACAATCATGATATATTTTTTACTAATGTTTCGTGTGAATATACTTTATAGTCAAATAAGCATTTCTTTCTTGTGGTTGTGTTTGTATGTGTAAGAAAGATAAATCGATTTTTTGCCTACTTAGAGGTATTCTTTTAAATCAAGAGTCTCTGAAATGCTGAGTCAAGATTGAGAATAACATTTATTGGAAATCATAAATTCTGCTTTATTAGATAATGTCTTTCTTTGCTAGAAGATTTTCTCCTCTAAAATAGACATCCTCTAAAATAGAGTAAATGAATAAATATCTAATTTTGAAATATACTTGGCAGTAATATTTGACAAGTTATTTTAGACAGTTCATTAATTTTTGACTAATTTTAGTATACATCCACTAAACTATAAAAATATAAGTTTAATATCATAAATAGTATCCTGAATTGCTATTTGTTTTATAACTTTTTTTTGTGACTAGGTCTTGCTATTTTTGCCTGTGGAATTGCAGGCTTACATTGCTCGAGGTACCACAGACTCAAACAGTCCCCACCCTCAGCTTCCCTGGTAGCTGGGATTATAGGCATGTGCCAGCATACCCAATTTTTTTTTTTTTTTTTTTTTTTTTTGGACTCGCTCTCATTATGTGCCCCTGGCTGCGGCTTCCTAAGTTGCCATCTACAGGCATGCACCACCATGTCCGACCCTATTTTATAACTTTTTTATGACAACATTTTAAAGCACAATGTATTTGAGCAAAACCTAACTTAGCATCAACTCAGATTAATAAGTTGATTATTTTGTGATTTTTAGACCAGTACATTAGAACTTGCTGGTAATTTTAGAACTAAAAAAAGAGGATAGCGATGGCTGTTCTTTAAACAGAGAATTAAAACCTTAATGTGACATTTTGAAAGACAGTAGTGCAGTAGATCATGAGACTATGTCCTTTTTGAACAAAAGCACATTTTTACAATCATTATTTATATGGATTCGTAATGATTAGTTCAGTAGACTTTTATATCTTGATGAGTTAGTCAATGAATTTTGAATTCCTACGAAGTATCTTAACTTTGAGTATAAAGTTATGAAGAAGAGATATTTCCCAATTTTCTTTTTTTCAGAAGTAAAATTAGCAGGTATCTTAGTCAATATGTAAATTTTCAGCAAGTGACATAAGGGGAAACTGATTAAATAATTCTATTTAATTTCACTTACATAGTCTTTCCCCTCTATCAACATTTCATATAACATACAGTGGTAGAATACACAGCTTGTGTGTTTTAGAAAGCAAAATGGGAGGAAACTTTTCTTTGACTCCTAGCTGATTCAAATAATCCTTAACTTCTTCTCTTCAATTCTCAGTAACTCTCCACCGAAGAAAACAACTAATTTTTCAAAGCTAATTTCAATCAATGAGCCAATTACTTTGGGAAAAGATCAGCTCATTGAAGTTAACTGATATTCGATTTTTCAGCTTAATTAAACCTTTTTAAGATTGCTTTTAAAATTTTTCAATCCATTCTAGGCATCTGGGCAATATCTTAAGAATTATTTCACTGAGTCATACAGAAGGAGAATTATTTCAGAATCTGTTATCCTGTTTCTCCTTTCTCTCCTCTGGCAATTCTGCATCATATATAAGTATGGAAATTGTATCTGTACTTGCTCTTTTAAGCAAATAGTTCCACTCTTCTTCGAAAGAGAAATGGGTTAGAGGTGCACTGTTTTACTCAAAGCCTAATTTTTTCAAAGTTCCTTTCTGGGTGTTCCAGATTCTTTCAACACCACACAAAATTTATGCTTAGAAATCATTGGTTTTTTTTTTTCTGTTTTGTTTTGTTTTTTAATGATTACATATAATAAATCATTACACTAAATTTTAGAAGTGGAATTTTTGGAAAGCACCTACAAAGCTACAATAGTTGTACAATTGCTGCTATTTTTTGTCAGTGAAGTATTACTTTTTTCTTTACCTATTGCTTTTTTTATAAGTTACCGTTTTAAGATATATACAATTTAACATTCTACATATTTCTTAGCATCATATCAGTTAATTTCCTTTGTTTCTACAAGACACATTAACCATCATCTTTTAATGATTACCTAATATTTCATTAGGTACATATACTAGAATTTCCTCAATCATTCTTTTATTACTGGATGTTGGATTAATTGCATAATTAACTATGTTAGGTGCCACAATGATGATGTGCACATTTATTATTTTCTACATGACAGAAATCCTTAAAATACACTATAAAATTACTCTATTTTATATCAATTCACTTTACTTGTGAGAACTAGCAAAAGCAAGAGCTTTCATGCAATTAGGAAGTTTTAAAGCGAGAAATTATAGCTGGGCACAGTGGCATGTGCCTGTAAGCTTCAGCCTATGAAACAGCTGGGGCTAGGGATCATGGATCGAGTCCCGCGGGGGCAACACAGTGAGACCTAGTCCCAAAAAAACGCTGGGCATGGTGGTGCACACCTGTAATCCCAGCTACCTGGGAAGCTGAGGCTGGAGATGGCTTCAGTCTATGGTTCCTTGGGCAACGTGAGCCTGTGGACATGGGCAAAAAATAGTGAGACCTAGCCTCAAAAAAAAAAAAAAAGATTGATTACTTTATAATTAAGCAATTATTAATAACTAATCAACTTCCCATTTATCACGGTTGTGAACACTGGGGATGAGAAATTGAAGTGATTTGATCAGCATCAAACAACTATTTGATGATTATAATCAAAACTGTCATTCATACTGCATTTACTTGTTTTCTTTTACATGAGTATCTCCTCTCTGCCACTATCTGTAGTGTCAGGTATTCCAAGATGAAAGCTTTACTCTGTAGTATCTCAAAATCTAGGGAATCATGTTCATTGTAGTCCATGTGTGTTGACTATTTATACCACGTACTAAGTAAACTTTGAGTTGCAAATCTATGATACTTGGGTGCATTTCTGTACTTACTTGCCTACAGAGGTTAGAAGGTAGACAAGAAGTCAAATAATTAGAACAATAGCAGTATCACAGAGTTGTTTTTCATTCTATAGGAACACAAAGGATCCTTGAAATAAAACTAGAATTTATCAAGTGCCAAATCAAAAGAATTCAAAGTTATTAATTAGGCTCATGAGTAAGTTCAATATAGTTTCAAATCTTGCTCTACTGTGTTGTGCTAGAGTAATGTTTTACATCTTCAACTGTAATAATTGAAACTGCTCAGTTTGGCACTTGTGATAATCAGCAATACACTATATTGAAATTGATTATTAAATTTTCAGGAATCTGGCAGTAGTTATTAAATATTGCTAAAATATAAGTTATACTGACTTAAATTTTTATCTATGTTAAAAAAATGAATACATAAACCAAACTACCAAATTATTTTAATATAGTGTACCACTATATTTGTAAGGCATATTAAGTGTTTTACATGAATGTTGTATATATTTTGTAATAACATACCAATGTTCATCTCTTTATAGTTCTGTCCTGGGAAGCTTAAAACTATAGTGAGAGTATGACATCATGAAAATACACAGATATTAAAATAAGTTATTTTCCCCCATAACATTGTTCCTTTTATTTTCAAGAACTGAAAACACGTTTACTATATTGTAACATTTTCTTGCACACCACTGATGATAATGCATGTAGAGTTCTTAATTAATAGCTTTGAAACCCTTAGTAAATATTAGTTGCTATAACATTACAAGTTACTTCATTAAAAAATAACTTTAAAAAATTTAGAGAAATATTATGCAGTCAACATCCATTAATTCACCACTCTAATTTACTTTATACTATATTTGCTATTTTGCCCATTTTTCCACCAACCCATCTTAATTTTTCAATTCATTAAAATATTTTGTTTGAGGAGTTATTTTAATGAATAAACATTTTAAAAGTTTTTCATTAGAGAATGTTCAGAATGATTTGTTCTTTTGAAATATCTATCTTGTGGGAGTTTAGGAAGAGAATTGAAAGGTGATTTCAGGGAGATTAGAAAGCTGCTACATCAGTCTAAGCAAAAATTGATCAATGCTTGAACTGAAGCATTGGAGATAAGAATTCCAATGAAGAGACAAGAGTTGAAAGAGATTTGAGAGGTGCAATTAGAGTTTTGTGACACATTCAAAGTAAATTTCATCTTGAAAAATTAAAGTATAGAGACAAGTTTTAACTTGAAGGTTTTAAAACATTAGGAAAAAGTGTTTAAAGGAAAATTGTCCCTGTTTAATTTAAAAAATGAGATACTGGGAAGGCAATTATATTCATGAGTCCACACTTCAGTAGAGAGGGGAAAGTCCAGGATATACACATTGGGTTATCATCCCCATTTTTTACAGTGCCAGAGTATTGGGTCTACTATGATTCTTTTCATTTAGAAATTCAGGTAAGTTTTATTCAATCACGTTTTAAAAATTGTCATCTTTGGGGGTAGTTTTTACCATATGCATTTATATCTTATATGAACTATTCTTATTTGTGTAACTTAATGTTTTCATGTACAAACAATTTTGAAGTATACATTAGGTTTTTTTTATATATGCAAATATATGGAACATGTTTAGCATATTCTTTATAGAGACAAATTAGTTTGTCAAATTGTGGCACCTGTACATGCATTTTAAGTGTTTTCTAAAATGGTTTAGTGTTGGTTTTCACTAACTTATCTATCCTAAATAAATTTTAAATAAACTAAGATCTATTTACTGTACTTCTATCGTCTTTTACATATTGCTTTCCTTTCCTATTCTATCCATCTTGAAGATGAGGTACTACCTGTCTTATGTGCTGTCCTTTCGATATCCACATCAGAAGAACAGAGGGTTCTGAACTTGCATTTCTGACAAATTGTTGGGCAATTTGAGTATAATGATTTAGTTTTCCAGTCTTTTATCGAATGCTCACTTGAGTGTTTTGAAAATGAATTACTATAATTAGTCTGATTCTTTAAGCTACTGATCAGAAATCTTTGTAGGACAAATTAAATATTTCAACTTTCCAAGGATTTTCACTAGAGCAAGGAAATGGTGCATCTATTTCTATTTCGGCAAAGAGAAGATGAGTTTCTTTACTCTGGCAGATTTAGTAAAATGTTCTTATGAACAAACTAGGTCAGCAAGACTGAGACTTTATAAGAATTTTAGTAAAAATATCATCTTAAGAGTTGACTCTACAATAGCCTATTATTAAGACAAAATCATTAGAATTTTTTGGAATCACTTCTTTAGCTATCTTTTGAATTTTCAAGTATGTATAATCCTAATTATATGGTCTAGGTTAATTGCAATTCTACTTTTTTCGTCTGAATTATAATATTTCTGATTTGGTGAATACTTAGTAAGTCCTTTTTAAATCTGTGGTTAGTCAACTCAACTATTTAGTTGTGATCAATTCAGTAAAATGCTTCTCAAAATAATTTCTAAAATTGGTTGATGAATTCATTTATTATCTTTTAATAAGATGCATTAGTGTCACCACTAATTTGGAATTGGGTTGAGAATATTTCAGATATGGACATTTTCTAAGCTCCTGAAAATGTGTATCAACCAAAACATGTATACATCTGTTTGTAATAATAGTTAAAAATGAGCAGTATGACTGTTATCTTAAGTTTGAAATCCCGTATTTATCTGATGAATCTTTCTCAGAATTGGAAATTTTTTCTAAAAAAATAAGATATAGTTGCATAGTCCTTAAATCTACTAGCCATCAAAATCTGAAGTATCTATGTGCCTGTGTAGCTGATGTGCATTGTCTTTTATTAGAAACAGTATATATTTTAATTTTCATGGGATTCATAAAACATATTTAACAGCAGTTAAATGTATACTCTGCTTGATAAGTGATATTTAAAGAGTTTAGAATGAGAAATGTCTTGGCAGGATTACAATGCAAATTACAATAGCCTATCTTGGAAGAAAGAAAAAATGATAGACATTTCCATTACTGCCTGCTGTTAAGGGGTTGCTTGCATGATACCCTAAACAAACACTTATGGCAATAATCATGCACTGTTGAGTTTTTTGGTAGCAATATGAAAGTTCAATCGTTTTGTCAAATACTGCATCACCTCTGACTTGGCTAATTTCGTCATTCGGCCCCATTTGATATATAAGTAGGTCTGCCACATTGACTGAAATGATTTTGTATTAACTATTAAAGAAAGAAAATTTTGACTTACGGTGTTTTTCTTTTTTCCATTTCCCTTTCCTTTCTGTTCCACTGTACCCTAAATTATGCATTTAGTTCAGACTCAATTGACTTCCTTATTCCTTTAGAAACTATATTATACACAAGAAATAATCTTAAAATGAAACTGAGTAACACAGTTCCCATTGAAACCTGCAGTTTACTTATTTTTGCTATTTTCCACTCAATCGTGTGTATGCAGATGTGTTCATGGATATTACGGCACAATGTAAGGGATTCGCAAAGTCATTTTTTCTTTTATTGGGGTTCTATTTCTGAAAAAGACTTGTCACACAGTTTCTATAACCTTAATCTATTACAAGTGACGTGAAATAAGAGCGTTTTCCTTTTTGCTTTTTTGATTTTATAGCTACAAGATTTGAACTCCTTTGTAACTATGAGAGTTTGAAAGTAGTTGTCACTCTAATTTTTTCCTTCCTTAGTTGTTACCTCTATATCTCTCACAGAGTGGAATTGAAAGGTTTGTTACGTTATTTCTTAAAATATGGACATTAGAATCTCAGTGCTAACTCCCAAAGCGGCAATCCTGAAAAAGAGATCATTTATCTTATAATTTATTGTTTCTCTTTAAGCAAAGTTACTGAATTAGGAAATACTATCTTTAGAAAATGCAGACCAAACTGAGTATTTTTTTCTGATACCTCAGATAAGATTGCAAAAGTATTAACTGTCTTCCCTTCTCTTGTCATTCTCTCCCAGTATAATAGATTATGCTGAGTAAAAGCGTAGAAATAATTATGAGTATGGATATAAATATGGGCTGATTATTAACAGATATAGATATAAAATTGTAGGTGTTTTTGCTCACTTTTTTGGACACATCCTTCTCAGTATTTTCCTGCTGCTATAGGTAATATGAGCCACATCCTTGCTCTATTCGGCAGCATGTATTACATGAAATTTCCAATCATTTGAGATTTTGCTATTCAAAAATAGTTTTACATGGAATGTTGAACTTATAACAGCTTATATTTTCAAAATTTTACTCAAAACCCATTTTGAATAAATTAAGTCTAACAAAATAAACTTTCTTAAAGTATTCATTCACTAGGAGTAAATTTTAATTTTATCACTGCTAATTTAGTTTGTGTTTAGATCACGTGTATTTTCTTAAACTTTTTTCATGGCTGGTACATGGAGTTTTTAAATATGTTTATCATAATTGTGATATTACCTTTAAAAAAACACAGACACAAATTTTTGAAATAACATGGCAAATAGCAGTGAAAATTAGAAAATTAGCAGTGTAGGCATTCAACAGTAAGTAAATGGTTTTACAAGTCTTTGGTATTAAAAATTGCAGTTATTAAAATATATTTACTCTGAAGTATGATGAAATCATAACAACCTGGTAATAATCTTAAAGGTAATTTTGTCATTTCTTAGCATTAAAATAATTTCATCTGTGAAATATTTGTTACAGAAATAAATTTAGCAACTCTGATGTAGAATAGCAGAATAGAGATAATTCTATAGCCATGGGTGTGTTTAAATAATTCATGGTACTCTTAAACTTTCTGACTTTGGTTCCTATCTTTTTAAAAGGAGGGTGATTATGTAATTACAGAGGATCCATTTAAGAACTAATACTCTAATGATATTTCAAGTTATATCGGAAATAGAGTTCAAAATACGTAGACATTTTTCTGCAAATAGGTGTAATTAAAAGGTTCATTTACTTTGAACTGTACAACTAATTTAGGCTTAAGTTGTTTTTCTTTTTGCCAATATACATAATAGTATCAAATCGAACTATTACATATTTAGGAGCTTTCACATGATTTACTCTTAAAATTGTGCTTGTATAAGCATATATGATCTGGTGCCTGCAGATATTCCAGCAGCATTTTAATTTCATTTAGTTAAGAGGTAGTTTTAACTTCCAAAAGTCATATTCTGTTCAGGTTTTTTAAAAAATTAGTATGCTCTGAAAATATAAATTTTATAATGGTAGATTTTTGGTGAAAGTATTGCAGTGACAAAATTTTATTCAGTAAAATGCTAGGTAACGTACAGTGACTAAATTCAGTTCCAAAATTGAATTTGGGAAAGCATGTAAGTAGAGTTAAAGTTTAAGAAGTTGTATATTTTAAAAGTGTATGTACCAATTATATGATGGGAATATTATTAATAGTCATAAATGGTTGTGGGAATGAAAACTGATTCAGTCACTATGGAAAGCTATGTGGAGGACAACTGAAAGTGGAACTGCCCTTTGATCCAGCAATCCCATTCTGGAAAACTATCCCAGAGAAACCAAAACCAGACCAAATCTACCCCAAAGAAACCAAAACCAAAATGCAGATGTTTATTGCAGCACTGTTTATAGTAGCCAGGATATTGGAATAACTTGAATTCCCCAAAACTGATGAATGGTTAAAAATATATATATTTACTCAATGGAATATTATTTGGCAATCAAAACTGAAAAATATAAAGCATCTGTGATAACATGGATATGTCTAGAGGGAATCAAAAAAGTCAGAAAGAAAAAGACGGAAACCATATGGTCTCACCAATACATGGGATATAGGAATAATTAATGTACAAGAAAATGTAAAAACAAGCTAACAACAGAATTGGGGCAAGCAGCTAGGGGAGGAAGAAGGAAAAATCAGGGAAGGAATGAGCACAAGAAGATAAGGTGAAGGTTCACAGGTGATATGGGGGAGAGACCTGAGAAATGCAATGATGTAATGTAACGATATATATGGAGATATATATGTATACACACAAGCGTAAATATGTAAACAGAAAAAAATAATTAAAATAATAAAATTAATTGACCCCCCCATCATGTTTTTGTAACATTCATTCTGTTTTTAAATTTTGACTTGCTAGAGTCATTAGTGTAACAGTCTCATTATATTTCTTTATAAAAAGTTTTGCTATAACTTGTCTAGGTATTTAGCTCATTTATATTTGGATAGTAACCAAATATAAAGTAATTATAATTTAACTAAGCCCTAATGGGTGGGGAGTGAAAAATTATATCTGAAGGACTCAATGCCAAAATATCTCAGATGAAGAAAGACATGAAAATAATGAATAAGAAAATATTCCTACTTATTTTTTGTTCTGTTTGAAAATTATTTTTTCAATAAAAATTAATATATTCATTGTAATGCCTCT
>PVHY01011625.1:31104-47364 GCA_004024945.1 Uropsilus gracilis | reverse complement strand
TGCTCCATATCACTAATAATCAGGGAAATGCAAATTAAAACCACACTGAGATACCATCTTACACCAGTAAGAATGGCCCATATAAATAAAACAAACAACAAATGTTGGCACAGATATGGAGAAAAATGAACTCTCTTACACTGCTGGTGGGAGTGTAAACTGGTCCAGCCACTATGGAAGGAAAGGAGTATTATGAAGGATTAAAATGGCTATAGTAGTGAGTCTAAGTTTGAAATGGTGCACAGATCAAAACAGGAAACATGATAGGTAACTTTATATAATCAAGAGAGCTATGATAATAGGGTTTGGAATGGACAGTAGTGGAAGTAAAAAAAAGATCTCATTTGAAATATATTTTGAAGTAATAGTACAGAGTTCGTTGAAAGACATTGGGGCATGAGACAAAAAATGAAGGATTATCCTCTTGTTGTTGGTTCAAGAAATAGGGAACTGGACTCATTAATTGTTGGCATGATGGGAAGATGAAACGGATTTGTGGGAAAGATAAAGAGGTTAATTTGTATATGTTAAATTTGATATACATTTATTGATATATGGAACTAAGTAAATGGAATTATACATGTCAAGGGAATCTAAAATGAAATCAGAGGGAACATGAAGGATGTGTAATTTACACAGGTCTCTACTCAGATATGATCTAGTGGAGACTAGTAGTACATCAAAAGCTTCTGGAAAGATAGCACAAAACTGTGGGTTTTAGCAAATGTTGAGAGAGAGCTCAAGCAATGGATCAATCATTTAAAGATAAAAACTTTTGGTCAACTATTCAAAGCAATTTTGTGAAACTGTGGGCTAAGCTTAAAATGAATGAAATCCTGTATCACTATTTGGGGAGTATAATTCAGTTTTATAGAAATTCTGCATTTTCCCAAATTGCAAATTCCAAAGAACCCCAAACTCCTAATTTTCATTGCAATTTTGACTCAACTTGTTGACAGTATATTATTTGATGTGTATATATGTATACAGAGTTAATGTGAAACCTATGCTACATAACTAGTTTAACATGTCTCTATAGTCCCTAAAGAAAAACATTTCTGGAAACTAATTTGAAAACCAGCTTTCTCCAGAAGAATAAGATAACTAAATGAGTGCGTTTTAACAAAGAAAAATGAACCAAGAACTGAGTCCTAGGGTACTTTTTATAGGGAGAGTGAGAGAAGGGACTAGACCAACAATGAACATCTAAAAACTCAACCAGTAAGAAAGGAAGGAAATTAAGAATATCTGGTATTTAAAAAAAAAATAAGTGAGTATTTAAAATAAAAGGTATTATAATGTCAAATGTTATTTTATAGGCAAAGCAAATTTAAAGTTGAAAATTGGTTACTGAATTTAGCAACTTGGAGATCATTGATGAATCTGACTAGATCAATTTAGCTGAATGATAGGGACAAGTAACATGATTGGAATGGATTAGTGATTAAATGTAAACTTAGGAATTGGTGAGTATTGTATGCATAAAGGAGCAGAAAAATTGACACTCGAAGAGAAAATTTTATCTATAGAACTATCATAGTTATGGGTCTTTCACTTCGTTTTGTTTTTGTTTTCAGAATGGGTGAACAGTTGAATGCCAACTTGTTAATGTTATGATGACAGGGGATAGTATCAAATGAGGATCTGAGGTACTGGCTTGAAAATGAGCATTGATAGTTTTAGAAAGCAGAATATATAAGTGCTGATAAGCATCTATATGTGATGACATAGATATTTTAAGAATTCAATCTTCTCTGAAGAAGAAATGGTATTAGTTAAGAAGAGTGATAAAACTTGGACAATTTTAGGGTATTAGAGACAGTTAAAAAATCTTGAGGACAATGATGAAGTAGGTAGACTGGAAATATCTAGAGTAGTTTTTAGATAGCATTTAGAGTCATTAAAGTTTGTATTCATTATTTTAAAGAGAAATCTCTTGGAGTGATTGCGGTTTTCCTCCTACTAAATTTATTCACATAGGTGTAGGCTCAAAGTACTGAAATTAAACATGGTTACAAATTTTCTAGTCTGTAAAGCCATAGCAAGAGAGGTACTAAGAAGCTAAGGATTTATGAGTGGAAGTGATTATAAGAAGTAGTAGCAAAATTTAAGTCATAATCAGGAAAAATAGGGGGTATAGCTCAGTGGTAGAGCATTTGACTGCATAATCAGGAAAAATGCCATTAAGAAGATTGAGAATGCAGTGATTGATAATCATAGGATCTAGGATTACCACCAAGAAAATAAATGACTTAAACAGAGCAGAAACTGACATATTTGAAGGTATTTGAAGGTAGTTAATTGTATCCATAGCATGAAATCCAACTATTGTTTTTTTGGGAGGAAAGTTATTTTTCAAAGTCAATGAAGTTAAGGAATGACATTAATTCAACAGTGGTGATATGCAAGGCATGGAAGAAAGAACATCACTGCTTGAGGGGATTGAGGCAAGAGCCATAAACTCAGGATGTGCCCACATTTTTGACAGAGCAGAAGGAAAATGGAGAGTCTCAAAAAGTGTTTGAGAATATGAAGTAGTGTGTTATTAAAGACTGGGAGATTAAGGATACTATGGTAGGTTGTCATATGCTAGGGAGGTGTGAGAGATGGGGAGATGCAAGAGGATCTATAAAGAAAGGCATTGATAGTAGGTTGAGAGATTTACGGAGTAATCTGGGTAACTGAGCTTCTGATGGTTTCAGGAATTAGTCATACATAGAGATACAGGACATCATGGCATTAGTTTACAAGATCTAATAATATTCAGTAATGATGCTGTTAGGATTAGAGGATAGCTGGAAACCTAGTTGCTGAAGTATAGGGCATATGTGGAATCTGAATATTTCTCTGAGCTTTCACATTCCCTTATATTGTTTAATAGTTTGAAGGCTAAATAAGAAAAAGAAAACCATTATATTTAACAAAACCATCATGTGCTTTTTCAGTCCTTAAAATTAAAAAGGGCCAAATCTGAAATTTTTTGCTTAATATCTAACACAAAAGAAATATGGTTGAACAAAATTAGATTAAATGAAATTCAGAAGCTGTATATGAATTACTAAACAATTACATTGGAAAACAGCACTATTTAATGTTGAATTGAGAATTATATTAGATACACACAAACTTTTTCAACTATTGCATAATGTCCATTTTAATAAAACTTGTTAGATGCTTGATAATGTATATTAAGCATGCTCTAGTGTACTGTCTCTATAGCTCGGATGTCTTTAAATTTCAACTCCAAAGTATATTGTTAGCATGCATAAATAGCCTAATAAAGAGTAAGTATAACAATACCAACAAGTATAATCTATTTTACTTGGATTCTGTCGCATGCATAGGTTACATTTGATGCCACTTTTTATGAAGCCAGGTGTCTTGCCTAACAATTCTGACTTGGTAAACAGAACTGTTCTGCTGTGGTGAAAGTGGCTTTTTCCTCTGGAAGACATGTTTAAGGTCATGATGTGCACATATTTATCTCTTGAAGATCTCAAAGGTAACTAACCCATGGGGACTCATTATTTCTTTCCCTGTTGAAATTCCTGTTTTTATCTGTAAAAAGTTGGCATGGAGAAGAACTGTATCTAATGCATAAAATAGTGAGTATATAAAGAGGAGAAAAACAAGTTTTATTCTGGACAATTTCATATCAAAGGAATTTAGGATATGTTTATAGTTTAGTGGGCTTAAGCTGGAAACTTGCAATTATTTCAACAGTTCAACAGTTTATATATGAATTAATATAAACTGTTTCTAGTTAACAATGCAAACTTTCAGCAATTAGACAAAGGTTTATTTCTTATCAAGAATTGATTGGATTATTTGTGTACTGTACTCACTGCAGGACCCAGGTTGGTAAACAATCTAGAACATTGTCAGTCATTAAAGAACTAGAAAATCAATTTTGGAGGGGTGTGAACTGCAATTAAAAGATCTATTTGGAAAGACAGATAGATATCATTTCGATAGGCTATTCACATGTTCCAATCAGTGCCAAGGAAGTCAGAAGTTCAATCCACTCCATGTCAGGGAACAATATGTATTTGGATAATGGCACTAATAATTGCTACATCGGTGGCACTATTCAATGAATTTTCTTTCTTAATAAAATAAAGGCTACTAAATTTAGTATTTCTGAGCTGATGCAATGTTTCAGAATATGTCTATAGCCTATACTAAGAAAGACAATACAACTAAGATACACTATTAGTAGGGATAGAAGGAATACAGCTATTGATGAAGTTTTTTTCAAAACATGTTTTAAATTGCTTCATTAATTTAAGAAAAGGGACAGTTTATGTGTTGGTTAGATTTATGTTAAACTCACATACTATTGATATAATAAAAACAGATTAGAAATTAAACATTATATTAACATAAACTTGTAAGAATTACAGTCTATTTTTGAGCTTCATTTCTATTTTAAGTTTTCATAACTTTATACAAGCAGGTATCAGTTTTTTAAGACTTTGGAAGTAGACATTTATTCTGAAACAGGATATAGTATTAAAGTTGCTAAAAACAAAAAAGCCTTAATTTCATCCTAAACAAAAAAGCCTTAATTTATGTCAATTATGAATATATTTACATACAAATTTATGAATAAAGGATATTCATTAATGTAATGTTTTTTTCACTATTTCCATAAAATACATTTTTCTTCTAATAGAAAAATAGCAAATTTTAAAGGGCATTCTTTAGAAACCAAATATGTTCCTTATACAAAACTGACATTTTGAATATTAATTTTTATCCATTTGTTTTAGGGATAAATTTTTGTAATTTTACATAAATTTAGCAAAAATTGATTTAATCTGTATTTTCTCCTCCGCTATCCAATCTTACTCAAATATTGCATTTGTGATAATTTATTTACAATAAGCATATAGTACCATGTAGGTTATAGAATGGAGACTTCTATAATAAGAGAGTGGTATTATGGTTGATTATTATTTTGACTCCAGTATATTATTCTATTGCCATTTATTGATAAAAATAAGAAGAGAACAACTAAGTGTTTTTTGACAACGAATTTGATGAAAGGGGATCAAGGAACCTAAGAATTCTCTCTTAACTACTCTTGCAAATAGAAACTTGAAGTAATCATCTCTTGTGTAGTCAGTTTGATATATCATAAGAATTAGGACTATAAAAGTCAATATAGCAGGAATATAAAAGTCAATATAGCATTGCAATTAGCAAAAAATGTATCTGCCTTTATTCTATCTTCTAACATATTGCTCCAATTTCTTGCACTCTCTAATGATGTCCCATTGCTTGAAGAGCAATATATTATTTTATATCAAATGTTAAAAAGTAACTTGGTCTATTTTTTTTTTACCTTATGTCAAGATTATGGTAAAGAAAAATGTATATAGATATCATTCAGTCATAAATATAAGTAAACCCTGCCTTTGCACCTTGAGGGTATTTTGCTAAGTGAAAGAAGTCAGACAGAGAAAAGATAATTCATATTCTCGCCTATAAATGGAATGTAAAAAAAAAAATGATAGAAAGCAGAATAGTGACAGGGCATGGGGCCAATAGGAGATGTTAGTCAATGGGTACACAATTTCTTCTATAATAATGATTAACGTGTCAGCACCTAAAATAATTAATTAGCAACAAAGTATTCTATATTTGAAAGTTGTTGAAAGTAGATCTTAAACGTTATTGCCACATTTGCAAAAAAAAAAAATGAGACAGATCTGTTAATTAGTTCTGTTTGATAATCCTTTCAAAAAATAAACATGTATAAAATCATATGTATAACTGGAACAAACATTATGTACTATATCAATACCATCTCAATAAGGCTGAATATAAAAGATACCTAGTGACTGACTCATCATTTCCTTCCCTTTCCTCCAACTGCCTACCTTTACCTCCATTTCAAACACTCATTGCCTGACAAGCATTGTAGGCGGTCTGATCCATAGCATTTTCAAAAACTGTCTCCTGTAACCCAAGGCTAAATTAGATCCCCAGTTACAGAGCCACACACTTCTATAACATAGATTATTCAGTATTTTCAACAGTTGAGCTCAAACATGAGTCAAACAGCAAAACCAAATAGCAGAAGACAACATAGACTATTATGCCACTAATTAAATTATCAATCAATGTCCTTATATTCTAAGATTAAACCCAATTACTAGATTGCACAGTCTTCTATCTCAGCACAGGGAGTATTCCTTTAATTTCCTTCTAGTTTAAAGATGACAAAATGTTTCTAGTTCAACAAAGGATTAAGTGTCCACCTCACTTCAAAACTAATCTCATGAGACCTGTAATCCACTCCTTTTCTCATGCCTAGCATTTTGAGTAGATGAAAGAATAAACAATTGAGTCTAGAGTTTTTACATTTACTTAAGCAAGTCTGGAATTGAGACCAGTAAAAATGAGTAAGAAGATAAGCTTAGGTTTGAATCAATTAAAAACTTTCCAAAATTTTATCCTCCCTACAATAGGGATGTCTAGTCAAAGGACCCATTTCTGTGTCTAATTCTTTAAAGTAAAAAGAAATAAAGTACTGTTTCCAGTTGTAAAGAACTTGGAAGTAACGAAGAGTGCTTTCAGAGAATTTTGTTATATAAATCAAGGCCTATTTCCACCAGTTTCAATATTTAAAAAGTAAAACTGGAAAACTAACTTGTTGAGCAGTGGGCACCTAACTACTTTATCTCTTCTATTTATCTACCAAAAGATACCGCATTCATGGCTGAGTCATGTCTAGGTGCTCCACTAGAAAACAAGTGCTATTAAGACAGACTCCTTATATGTCTTGAATAAAATTTTACCATTATTCTGGTGGTACAAATATCCAATAAATATTTATTGTTGAATGATTGAATTTGAGACAGTATGTACATGGGGTAAGTGAAAATCAAGTTTACAAAGGAATAATGATAAAAGTTACTTTTTTCATATATGATATTTACTTTCTACTACTAAAGAGATTTGAGTACAGAAAGCTTTTCACTTTAAAAATTATTCCCAAGGTGGCATTTCTTTTGTAAGCATGAATTATAGCTCACAAGAACTGTGAAGTTATCAATGGAAAAACATCTATGCTTTACTAAATTCCATTTTTATATATTTTTATTCTAGGTTTTGCGATAACTATTCATTTAAGAGATTTTTTTGCCAAATAGGATTTGCATATATCCTTAAAAAAGCTTATAGAAAAACTATACAGAGGATGTTTAATTCTGATATAGATGGAAAGAACATCTTTCTCTGTTTATATAATAGTACTTCACAATTATTGAGAATAAAATGGCATTGCATTTTGCTTCAGTATTTTAGTACTCTAAGTCTATAAACCAAACTTCCTACTGTTTTTCAATGAGTTGAAAACCTCTAAATGTATTACTTATGTACTTTATATATCATTAATTTCAATGCAGAGAGAATTGGTTTGTCTAAAATGTATTTTCCAGAATCCAAATGAAAATGTGTTTTGACACTAGGAAATATGTGGCTTAGTGATAAGTAATAGTTATACAAGGTGCAAATATATTTGAGATTTATCATAAGATACAAACCCCCCACACTGGTTATTTCAGAAAAGTCCAGATCCAGGCAAATACTCAGATCATCACTCTGAAGAAAGAGAACTTTGATTTGGTTTGAACTGAAAGATGTAATTATAATAATTTTTAGAAAAACAAACCAAACAAACAAAAAAAAAAACCTTTGGTATAAAGTGGAAAACTAATTAATAAAGCAGGCCAGGGTTAATTTCTGAAGCCATTTCAACTGTTTTAATTAGCTGTATCAGAAACTTTAGTTATAAGGAAATTCCTAATAAGAACAGAGAAGTGTATTTAGAATGAAATAATTTCAGCATAACACTAACACCCTTTGTGTATTTACTCTCTGCAATATGCCTGCATAACAAAATTTTATTAATTTCTTTTGTTAATTAATATATTTTTGCAAATGCTTAATGCTACTGCAATATGCTTATTATTATCCAATAATATAAATTAGAAGCATGAAGCTTCGTGCAACAATTCATGTTAACAAATGCTGTTACACAAAGCATTTAATTTCACTACAATCTAAAAGTTGGATTCACTTTGTACAAAGAAAAAACATTGTCTTTCCTACTAGAATATATGTAGAAATGATTACTCTTTTAAACTGTATGCCTGCCTGTATTAAGTAGTGGATTATTTGAATCTAAAACAAGAATACAGTATCTAAGCTCACGGACTTATTGTAATTTCCCAAGCAGTTTCTTATTTCAGTCAAAACCTGAAACCTAAACCACAATTATTTTTTTGAAAGTTTGCATCATAGAAGATAATTTACTCAGAATGAAATGACCACTCAGATCTTAACTTGTACCTGTGTTCTGGAGAAGGGATAAGTTGATATTAAACTAAGATGATTGGTTATCCAAATAGGGAAAAAGTGAGGATGACATCGAAAATGTTTCTTCAACAAATTGAAACAGAATAAAACAGAATAAAAATAATATAATATTAATGATATTTTATATTCATAGGAACTTAACAAATATGTTTATGTTTTCTATTACTCATGCAAATTACATGTTGATGGTGTAAGAAGTTTCTCAAAACAAAACCAAAAAATAGCATTTTACTGTAAATTAAAATGTAAATTTAACCAGAGTTGACTCCTTTCTCCAATTACTGCTCTCTCTCTTTCCTTCTATTTGCCTTTTTTTTTAGCACCTACCACAACTAAAGCTGTGTTACCTTCTGATCATTAATGAATCAATAAATCATATCAGCATCTAGTTTTCTGTCCCCGAATCCCAATCCCTTTCTGTACAAAGGTAATTGTGGAAAATATTTTTTAACATGAGGATCAAGATGAGGCAGATCATATATTACCATGGACTCTGACAAAACCAGTAACTTGCATTTTTAGATCCTTCCCTATCCTGCATGGACTGTGACTTAAAGGATTCTAATTAGCAGCACACATCCTGAATTTGAATCAGCATTAGTGAGCCAAGGACTTCAAAAATTTAAGATTTAAATAATCTTACTTTTCCAGTAATATCCTGTTTGCTGGCATAGGGATACCAATGGTGTTATGAACAGTGTTCTGTTAAAAGAAGGTGTTTCACAGGACTGGTGGTATGATATAAACTTTGCTGGACATCTATTACCCTTTTCTTCTCCTTTTGATTCTTGAGACTTTGTGAGAATTCTTAGAGTCATTTACTTTTTGTTTAATAAAATAATTTTCTGGTTTAATTAAAGTCATTTTATTTTGCTCGCAACTAAAAGCTCCCACTAGTACAATGAGTCCCTATAGAGTTCCTGTGTGTAAAAGGCTAAGTTAATGAGCAGTCTGGTTAAACATCCATATTGTTAGAAAAATCATATTTCATTCATTAATTTTCTTGAATCAAGGTAGGACTAATGTTTCAGCAGTAGTTTGAAAACACAAATTTTAGATACATATAATCTGAAAGAATGACAGAGAATAATAAGTGATTTGGAGTGACCAGACCAAATGTAATAGAGGATGACACTAATAATGTGAGACAGATTACAGCTTTGTGAGGCTGTGAATGGAGTATTTGTATTCTAGAAATGAAGTCAATTGAAAGTTTTATCAGTGAAGAAACACAGAAATAGCCACCTCATCTGAGTTTACACATTTGTTCATCAAAAATATTTTAAAGCTTTAAACCATGTATTCTACCTTTAATCAAACACAACCAACAAAAAATTAGAAAAAGGCAAGTTCATGAATATTCTGTGAATTAGTACACTTTACTAACCAGATCCCATTTCAAAATTTGAAGTCCCCTGAGCCTCTCTGGTATAATTCCTCTCCTGATTTTTAAAACGTAGATTATTTTCTTGAACATTCTATAAATAGATTGGATCGTTTATACTTTTTCTGTCTCTGTGCTTTCTCTCAGCATTATATTTGCAAGGTAAACATTGTTATCATTTTTTTCTTTCTCATTTCTGTATATACTAAAATTATTTCAAGCTATTAATTATGGATACTATTTTGAATGGTGCTTCAATGAACATTTTGAACTTGACAGAAATGTGTTTTAAACATCACAAAGCTTACTTGAAGCCTGTGTGAGTATTCTGATTTCACAAAATTGTTTATTTTATTCCTGGAATTAGTGACAATTCCCTATGTATACATGAAAAAAATATAATTCATTAAATGTATTTACAATAAAAATAGTGATTACATCCCATGTATTTACACAACTTTGAAAATAATTTTTTATACAGAATTCAATTTATTATTTTATCATTGTGCAGAAATGACTTTGAAACTCAGTATACTCTTCTGTTTTACTGAATTTTATGTAAATTTTGTTGGTTATATAATTATTAGTAACATGTTAACTTGCTTATAAGTCCATGGAGATTTTAAAAACCTGAAAACCACTATATTTTTTATTATGTTTTCCCCTAAATATTGCTTTGCAATGACCAGTCTTTTTTTTTGTGTGTGTGTGTGCTATCTGACTGAGGGGGGAAAAAAAGACACATACACACATACAGCATACATATTATTCATTAACTTGGCCTTTAACCATGAACTGTCCTTTGTATATTTAACTTTTGTTCATAGTCACTTTAATAAGATCCAGTTTATAATTAAAAATGATTTCAGTGGGAAGTTTCACTTATGACATATAAAGAACATAGATCATCACTGTTCATGATAAGAAACTACCGGACAAATTGAAAATCATTTAGCTTTTTTGAATACCAGAACTGAAATTGAAGGGATGAGTTTCATTCTGAATTCTAGAGAGACTGCTGAATTTAGAGGTACAGGCGAGCTCTACTTACTTGGAACAGAAGCTATTGGAGTCATAAACACTTGGTTGGTGTTTTGAATGTGACTGGTGACTGAGTGTGGACATATCTCTGAGATATGTCCAACTTTCAACAAGATATTACAAAAGTTCACCAGAGGAAGGAGATAAGACAGTCTGAAGAGATAAAGAATGCATCTGCAATAAGCTAAGGTACAGGAATTATCAGTAAGGCATTATGATATAAAAAAACATTTGGAACTAATAGAAAAGTTAAGACATAATGACAGAACAAATGGATAATGTAAGCAAAAAGATGGAAGTTTTAAAAAGTGAAAAATATTAGACATTAAAAGTCATATAACAAAAATGAAGAGTGCCTTTGATGAGTTCATCAGTAGATTACACACAGTCACACACAATGAAAAAGGACTGGTAGACTTCACTGTGGGTTGATGGAAATGTGAGAACAGAAATCCGAAAAAATTGATTTAATATTTTATAAAATACTCTAAAAATTTCTTTTGTAAAATTTCTTAGCAAAGTCATTTTATTACTTTAAAAATGTATGAATCTATTTAGCATCCCTTTGAGGGAATTAAACATTTCAATTTATCTGAAATGGTTTTAACTTAGAGATTCCTAAGTAATTATTCAAACATCAGAAACAGATTTTTGAAATGGGAACATAACAAACTACTTATATGCATCTGGAAGAGTTTTTCCAAGAACATCATAGGTGATTAATTTGGACTCTTTATTAAAGAAGCAACCATAAGGTAGAGGTCTTTCATCCATGTGAAGGTTAACTGATGTTGCGATGCATACTGAGTAAAGCCTACTTTTGCAATATTGATTAGCAAGGTATTTTATAGATTGATTCTCTGGTTAACAATCTGTTAATCCTCATAACTTGTATCCTTTATGGATAAAGGGACTGTGTGATTTACTGATGCAACAGAAGATACAACACACTCTGAAAGAAGGGCAGAGTTAATATTCACCTGAGGCTGTTCTTTATGTCTATGAATAATTCCAGTTTTAGAATCTTATTGAATACATATGTTTTTTAAACAATGCATTGGAAGTTAATTAGGGTATAAATTATATCTTCTCCCTACTCCTCAAATATTTAAGTTCTAACACCAAGTACCTGAGAATACGGTTTTATATGGAAATAGGGCATTTACAAAATCAAGGTTGATCGATCTAATAATAAAATTAAGTGATTAGAATTTTCTAATCTAATATCTGATATTCTTATGAAGAAAATTTTGATAGAGATTGACATGCACAGGAAGATGATAAGGAGAACTCCAAGTAATGAATGTGGTAAGTAATGAAATGATGCTTCCAGGAGTCAAGGAAAAGCATTGATGAACACGATCTGAAGTGAGGGAAAATAAGACAGGGTTCTCCAGGCATAGGAGGCAATGCCCTACCAACCTCTTGATTTCAGGATTCTGATCTCCAGACCTTGTATAATGTTATTATTTTTTTAAAGCCATCAAATATGTGGTCCTTTCTATGGTAGGACTAGAAAATTAAAGCCAAAGGAAACTTTGGGTTATATATTCTCAGACAGCTAACAATCTCACTCATTTTTCCTACTTCATTTGCTATATGTAGTGACAAAATATATGCATTAACTTCATGAAAATCACCCACTCTTCCCCCAGTCCCTTTTTTATACTGTCAGTGTCTTCTTCAAATTGATGGTTTTACCAGTCAATTCTGATGAACTCACATTTTTTTCCTGTGGTTTCGCATGTTTCTGAACTATAAGGAGTATTTTGCTTGCCTTTTTTAGAAATTAAACTCTCACTTGATTCCTTAGCATTGATCTTCTTTAGAGTATAACCCCATCATACACTTCTCTTGTTTTCTAATTTCATGTTTAGTTCTAAATCTCATCTTTGCAAAATTTAGTTGAGTAATTGAAAGGAACTTCTGAAGAATTCACAGAACAAAGGGAACATTGTTTCTGCAATACCTCAATATGGGTGCATGTGCATATATCCAAGTGCTTATATGTATTTGTTTCAATAAACAGACACAGACCAAATATCACTATTGAGTTTTTAAATTATAAACATCAGTTAGAATGCTTTAAATACGTATATTTATAAAAGTCATACAGAAACTTGTTGAATGCAATAAGTATTTCTGGTGCTAAACATTTGCTGTTTAAAGTTCACATGTACACATTTTAAGTTAAATTTGATGTTTCTCCCTGTATTATAAAGTCGTATATTGGCTGATATAATATGTAAAGAAATTTAAGAATGGAGTAATTCTGTTCTCTTACCAAAAAAGTACTTTTGCTCCAGACTATAAATATGATATTGCATAGTAGTTTATGTCACAATTTGCTATTATAAACATTCTGAAAAATGATCAGATTTATGATTTATGATTATTAGATTAATTGTTTCACTGATCTCTCTGATTTTAAATCGCTCACTTTACATTTTATTTTGTTAAGTATTACTACAATGATCTCCAAAGGTTATGACACTTGTACTTAAGTCCCTATAATCTCCTTAAGATCCTCATTGGCAGTGAATAATGGAATTGCTAAGATAGTGACTTCTACAGTATTTCAGTTAGGCCATTAAAAAGAAGATATATCACTATAGCAAGAGCTTTCTATTATGTTGTATCAACACCAGTTGCATGCAATTTCCATTTTTACCACAAAATATGCTACATGTGAATCTTTTATCCACTAATAAACATGATTTGATACTTGTGCTATACATCACTTTAATTGCAGCTCTATCTTTTATGCTAAAGACAACCTCAAACTGTGGTAAGAGATTTCTTTCTTTCATGAGAGGTTTTAATTGTGTACTTTCACAATTGTCTTTGTTGCTTAGTATTTACCTTCCTTTCAAAACACAATACTCCAATTTTTCAAGTAATCATTCTACCTGCTCTTTTATCTCTAATTTCACATATTAATCCAAATGCTTTAAAAATAATTATTTTGTGATGAATCTTCATAGTCTTACTTTCAAATAGGATCATTTATTTCTAAATGCTTTCAATTCTTCACCTCTACCATTAGTAAGAAGTATGGAACTTACAAAGCACATCAAAATGTAAAGCACATGAGAGCTCTCATGAATCAAGTTATGGAAATTCGTGGATTAGAGTAGGAGGAAAGAAATCTATGCCCTTTTTCTGATAATCACTGTTTAAATCTGACCACCTAGTTCTATATTTATATATAAATAGATTAGGAAGTCTGGACAACTTTTCCCCCCTCTTTTTAGCATGTCTGATGGAAAAGCAATCCATAACAGTTCATCTTTTAAAACCATTACAAATTAATTAGATCTTTTTAGTCAATAATTGTTAGCACTTTATATTGCAGCATTTTCAATATTTCTGAATTCTAATATCTGATTCCTTCCCCACTCACTCACACAAACAGGAAAATGGGCTTTATATAATGTAGCATTTCCTGGTAGGTCATCTTACACTCTAATTACTGCCTATAAAATATGATGCAAACAACTGAAAGTATTGCTTCTTATGTTTTCTAATATTTCCAAAAATATTTGATAGTAGATGCTTCTTTATTCTTTACTCATCAAACAAATCTTTTAAAAATTATAAATCCCTACATTTTAAATATATAACAATGAATATATTTTATTAAAAACTGCATTTTTATCAGTACTTTTCATTTGTGTTTTGTTGACTGTTTGGGAACATTATTCTTAAAAAGACATGAGTAGATTTGTTTCCTACCAGCTCTGTACATTAGGTAAATCATGTGTATTCTCACACAATTTTCTCAACAGTCAAATGGAGATTACAAGAGTACATGGATCAGAGAGATTGTGTTAAGTCAACATGAAGTAGTAGCTGTCCGTTAGGGTTGTTTATAGGTATCAAGGGCACCATTTTAATGAAACCAACAAATCTCTTGCTCTTTTGAAGCTTATGTTCTAGATAACAATAAAGTAGGTTGAAAAATAAAAAATACATTAAGAGTTATACCTGCAATGGAAAAGACTAAACATTAAGTAGTTAGAAAGTGAAATGTTAGGAAGATATTTAAATTGACTGTAGCTGGCAAAGTCTTCTTTGTTCTAGTGATAGTTGCCCAGGAACTGAAATGAAGTGGGGATCACAGTGTCTGAGAAATAAGAATACTGTAAATGCAAAGTCTGAGGAGTGTACTTGTGAGTCCAGTTGCAACTAGAACAACATTCCCCTAATGTCCAGAGCAAACATTTTCAAAAAGTGCCACATTGCCATATGGAAATCTGGGCATCAAAAGTAGCAATAATTAATTTTAACAAGATCTTCCAGATTTAGGGTCATTTCCAGAAATAATTTTTATCAAAAAAACATATCTTATGGCAGGACAAACTTCCCAACAACTGGTTTTATCTGAGTCACTAAGGAACGTCAGTCCTGTCTTATCCTTACAGCCCAGGTTTTTATCCCATTCATTAGTTCAGAATGAAAAATCCGAGTCTATCCATTTACTTTAGAATTTACAGTCATATAAACTTTCCATATATAAGTAATTTATTTTAATTAATTAATTTTTTACACATATGTTTTACATATTTGTTTTCCCCGGAGATCACCCATCACCTGCCATCCCTGACCACTCCTTCCCCTCTACCCTCTGAGCTGTGTTCTTTAGTTTGCTTGTTTTTCCTATTAGTGAAACCATATGGTTTCTGTCATTTCCTTTCTGACTTGTTTCTGCTAATATGATTTCTTCTAGGCACATCCATGTTATCATAAATTCATCAAATTTGTCATTTTTAATTGATGAGTAATATTCCGTTGTGTATATCTACCACATCTTTTTCATCCATTCATCTGTCTTGAGGCATTGGGTTGTTTCCATGTCCTTACAATTATAAATAGTGCTGCAGTAAACATCCAAGCACAGATCCCTTCCTATAAGCATCGAGGTAGCATTTGGGTAGATTCCCAGAAGAGTGATTGCTGGGTCAAATGGTAGTTCCATTTTCATTAGTTTGAGGTCCTCCACACAGATTTCTATAGTGACTGGACCAGTTCACATTCCTACCAACAATGTTAAGGGTGTCCCTTTCTCTCTGCATACAGGCCAGCACCCAATTTTTTGATGTAGGCCATTCTTACTGGTGTAATGTAATATCTTATTGGGGTTTTGATTTGCATTTCCCTGATTACTAATGACATTGAGCATCTTTTCATGTTCCTGTTGGTCATTTGTATTTCCTCTTTAGAGAAGTGTCATTCTAATTCTTCTCTCCATTTTTGACTGGGTTTTTTGCTTTGTGGTTTTTTTTTTTTTTTTTTTTTTTTTTTTTTTTTTTTTTTTTTTTTTTTTTTTTTTTTTTTTTTTTTTTTTTTTTTTTTTTTTTTTTTTTTTTTTTTTTTTTTTTTTTTTTTTTTTTTTTTTTTTTTTTTTTTTTTTTTTTTTTTTTTTTTTTTTTTTTTTTTTTTTTTTT